>JACGCM010000115.1:600000-896688 GCA_014058105.1 Kingdonia uniflora | reverse complement strand
CATGTAATGACAAGTATCTGTAATGAATACCAGATGTTAGTCCTCAATGGGATATCTGGGTTTGGATTGAAAGAATAAAACATGACATGTTTTGTTCGATAAGTACTAATGTTGCAAACAAATATCCTGTAATTAATAGTGTTTTGTCGAAGAATTGAATGTTAGTTTTGATGCATATTATCAATATGGATCGAGACTAAGTAAAGATTTAAAGATGATTGTTAGTTTTGATGCATACTAACCAAGTATGGATCGAGACTAAGTAAGATAGTAAAGATAAATGTAAAGAAAGTAACGATGTAATTAAAAGTAAAGATAGTTGTATTTGAATGTTGAAAGCGGTTACAGTTGTCACATATAAACATTTTCAGTTGGGCTGTATTCCACAGATATTCGAGCTCTATTTCGTCTTCAATCATTAGCAGTAAGTCCCACTATCGGTTTTTTCACTGATAATATATGGCCCTTCCTAGTTTTTTGATAATTTTTCAGAATTCTAGGTCGAGTATTATCCTGAATTTATCGAAGGACAAGGTCGCAAATGCTAAATTTTGCTTTCGAACCTTTTTGTTGTAAGTTTTCTTGAGTGTGTCATGGTACCGTCCCAAGTTCCCAATGGCTTTTTCTCAGGTTTCTTCGATCTAGTTGAGGTTGCAGAGGAAGCCTATCTCATTATCCTCATCTGTGATTTTTTTTGACCACTTAGTAGATCGAGGTTTGAAGGTATGATTGCTTCAGTGTCGAAGGCCATCATAAATGGAGTACAACTTGTGGATGTTCGAAGAGTTGTCCGGTATGCCCATAAAATACTTAGTAATTCATTGACCTATGCCTTTCATCTCGTCGAGGAGTTTGTCTAGTCCTGATTTGATGTTTTTATTGATTGCTTCAGCTTATCCGTTACCCTGAGGGTAATATGGTGTCGAAGTAGATAGTTGAATTTTGTATTTGTGGAGGAATCTAAGAACTTTGCTGCTGATGAATTGTTTGTCGTTATCAGATCGTATTGGGTAGCTAAATCTGGTTATGATGTGCTCCCAAAGAAACTTGATGACTTTATTTTCGTCAGTGTGACATAGAGGAATTACTTCGACCCATTTGGCGAAGTAGTTTGTGGCCACAAGAACGAATTTTCGATTTCCCAATGCTGGGTGGAAAGATTCAATGATATCGATCCCCTATCTTTTGAATGGCCATAGGACATTGCTTATGTACAAGTTGAGTGACAGGCTTATGATGCCTTGAGCGTAGACTTGGCATTTGTAAAACTTACGAACAAAGTCTTCGCAGTCTTGTCGCATCTTCGGCCAGTATAACCCTTGAGTAAATGCCTGTTAGGCTAATGATCATCCTGAAATGTGAGTTGCGCAGATTCATTTGTGAAGTTCTTTAACTTTTATTTGGACCTGTTTTTTATAGATGCATTCAATAAGAGGTTTTCCTCCTGTAATACGATAGAGGATTTTATCTTAAACTGTGAATCTTGGGCATTTGGCCAAGAGTGATCGGGCCTCTTCTTTGTTACTTGGGAAGATGTTGGAATTGATGTATGCATAAAAATGTATTCTACAATCGTCTTCGTCTTCAATAGCAGATATTTACATCATATAGCTTATATCGATACTGGAATGTTCAATAACCTCGATATCCAAAGTTCTCTTTTCAATGTCTTCGAGCATTGTAGTAATGTATGCTAACGCGTCAGCGTGACAATTTTTGGCTCGAGGGAGGTAAGAGATTGTTGTTGATTTGAATTTTTTCATTTTTTTTACCAAGGCTGTATAATCAACCATCTTGCCGGATGTCTTAAATGCCTTGTTGTAATGATTGGCGACGAGTAAGGAGTTGACATAAACAACTATTTCTTCTACCCAAGTGCTATTGTAAGATTCAATCCATGAAGGATAACTTCATATTCTATTTCATTGTTGGTGGCATATAATTTGAGTTTAATAGCTTTCTTGATGAAATGATTGGATAGTATAATGAGAACGATGTTGATTCCTGATCTTTGTGGTATAGCAGATCCATCCGTGAAGAGTCTCCATCTTGTGCTTCACGACCATGCATCTGGCTCTGCAATTGATTCATCGACCAATACATATTCGAGTTCTTCCCAATCAGGGTCTTCGACTAGAAAATCTACCAAGAAATTAGCTATTGCTTATTCTTTGATTGATATCTGAGGCTTGAAGGAGATGTCATATTCGCCGAGGAATACATACTATTGCTGAACTCTTCGAGATTTTTCTTTTTTAGAGAGTGCAAGTTTGAGAAGATATTTAGTAATGATTTAATGGGATGAGCTTGGAAATAAAGTTGAAGTTTCTTAGAGTTGAAGACTAAGGTGAATAGTTATTTTTTTTGTTGTATATCTTTTCTCAGCAGACATGAGAGTATTGTTGATGAAGTAGATTAGTTTTTCTACACCTTCGTCTTCTCGAATAAGGACAGATCTAATGGAATCATTAGTTGTGGATAAGTACATTGTCAGTGTTTTGCCAACAACTGGAGTACTAATTATAGGAGGACGCCCTAAGTATCGTTTAAGATCTTGGAAAGCCAATTCACAGTCAGGAGTATAAACGATTTCCTTGAGCTATTTTTTGGACAATGGACTTGAATTTCCACAAAGAATGAGGTAAAGAAATTTGCATCGATCAGATGACTTGAAGATGAACCTGTGAAGAACAACAATCTTGTCAGCAAAAAATTTGTACATCTTTCTTTGTTCGAAGAGATGGCATTGCCATGAATGCCTTGATTTGTGCCGGATTGATTTTGATTCCCCTTTTACTAGCCAGGTATCCCAAAAACTTACCAGATGCGACACCGAATTGACATTTTTCTGGGTTGAGTTTCATCTAGTAGGTACGAAGAATATCGAAGATGGTTTGGAGGTTACTGCCGTGATATTCATGCTTCAAGCTTTTACAGATCATATCATCGATGTATACTTCCATAATTTTACCTAAATGGTATTTGAATATTTTAGTGACAAGCCATTGGTAAGTGGCTCCTGTATTCTTTAATCCAAAAGGCATCACTGTGTAACAGTAAATACCTCTTTCTGCGATAAAAGTTGTTTTTTCTGATCTTCGGCGGCGAGAAGAACCTGATTGTAACTAGAGGCTGCATCCATCATTGAAAAAAGTTTGTGCCTTGCTACGGAGTCGAGTAGTTATGGATCAGGGGGAGAGGAAAGTTATTTTTGGGTGTAAACTTGTTGGGTTCTGTGAAATTAATACAAACTATGATTTTCCCATTCTTCTTTAGGACCGTCACTATGTTAGAAACCCATTTTGGATATTTTGCTTCTCGAATAAATCCAACACGAAAGAATTTATCAATTTCTTCATTTTACGGCTTTACAAAGGCGGGGAGCCAAATTTCAACGCTTCTGTACAACTACTATGCTATCCGGAATGTGGTTGAGCTTGTGGCATGTGATCGAGGGATTGATACCAGGCATCTCTTGGAAAGACAATGCAAAGATGTCGATGTTTTTCTTTGGGAACTAAATCATGGTTTCTTTTTCGTCGGATGACAGCTTGGAGCCGATGAAGGTATTACGCCCAGGCCCATCGAGTTCAATGGAATCTACTATCTCAGTATTATGTTGCTCAAATGTGGGGGGTGTTTCCTGTTGTAGTTGTTATAGCTTGAGAAATTTTGTTGTTTGAGAGTTGGTTATGGTATTCTTGCACATACGTGCAATTGTTTGGCTGCCCTTGATTTTGTAGACTCCGTGATTTGTCAAAAATCTCAATACCAGATGATATGTCGACGGTACTGCCTTGATCGAATGTAGCCAACTCCGCCCTAAAATTCCAAATATTTGGACTCAGCATTGATGACCACGAATTCAGTAAAAGTGGTTTCTAATATCGCTTAAACTGGTAGGGTGATTTTGCCTGTAGCCAATTCTTTTGAACCGTTGAAACCTGTGATTGTGGTTGTTGAATCTTTCACTGAGGCTTTGAGTCCCAAAACATTAATTACCCTTATAAACAAAACATTTGTGGCCCTTCCTGTATCGGCGAGAAGTGTTTGTAGGTAGTCTTGTCCTACTTTAGGCATAATGACTAGAGAATCATCATGAGGGTACTTGGCATGGCTGGTGTCACAGCCCTCAAAGGTAATATGGTATGGACTCTTTGATTTGCTCGAGCTGGGGAGAAGTTTTGCTAATTTGTCTGAGGATGTCATTTTGCAATAAGATGTAATTAGATCATCTTGTTTTCTTTTCTTTCCTTTCTCAATTTCGATCATGTAAAGATGATGAGCTTGCCCTTGGCCTTGCTCTTGATCAACATCTTTATTTTTAGTTTCTTCTTCGAGGAACTTTTGAATGCCGATTACATAATTATGAAGTCTTCCAGCTAATAGAATGCGATGAAAAATTTAAATGAGAGAGTAACAGTTGTCAGTTTTGTGACTATGCACGTTGTGATACTGAGGTAACCCTCATCATATAATCTAACTATCATCTCCATGCATATAGTCCAAGCATTCTATGAAGTATAATATGAAATATCAACACCATACCTTCTTGAAATCAACTCCTTTACACCTGCTGGTTTAGTGATTCTCACTGTCCTAATTGTTTCTTCAACTTCCTTTGCCACCCAACTGGCATTTGTATTTTTGTTAGATTGGTTACTCCTGCCAAGACATGTGTGAATGAGATTACTATTGGCCCTTGATATGCATAAAAAATGCTTATTTTGTCATTAAATTTACATGATCTAGAGCCTTATTTATTGTTTTACTGGGCCTAATTGAAGTATATTTTTACTATTACAGGTAAATAAACATTTATGACCAAGCCCTTCTTAAAGCCCAACTCTTACAAGCTAAAGAGCTGCTAAAGATAACCAGTTGTCAAAAGCTGCTGGAGATGACCTAGTTGTCAAGACTTGCTAAAAGATCTCCACAAAATCAAGAGTTGTTAAGGATTAAAAAGATTTTGTTAGGTTTAAGAGATAGAGTTATTAAGAGAGCTGAGAGCTTTTTTGTATCTCTGGTTAGCCACCGTAGCTTTATTCTTCGAGAGAGTGAGAATTGTATTACTTTTTTGGAATATCTTGGGAAATCTATGGAAATCAATCAATATAAGTATTTTTATCAATAAGTTTTTCTTTATAATTCCTATTTTACTAGATTTGATAATATAAATATGATTTGATCTATGCATCCCTGAAGAACAACAACCCTCATCTATATTACAATACCCGATTTGATACGCTCTATCAAATGGCACCGTTGCTGGGGATGCAATCGATTTTAAAATCGTGTTTCTTTTATTAAATTATTGTTCCGTTTGACGAGTTTTTATTTTTATTTATTAGTGATTTTTCTTTTTTTAAATCCGCTTGAGGTATTTGTTTGATGTGTTATGTGTAGGAAAAGGAGCAATACAGCAACAACAGGTAGCGACAATTCCAACTCATCAGTGATTGGTTAGAGCATCTCCAACAGAACAGTATGCAGTTTCGGTTTACCATACCGGTATTCCAGAATCGCATACTGTTTTGGTCCAACAGTAAATTACGTTTGTTCTCCTAGGCGCTTAACGGTTCAGCGCCTAACATTTGAGCGCTTAACAGTTCAGCGCCAAAAAAAAATTAAATGATTTATAATATATGATGAGCGCTTAACAGTTCAGCGCCCAATAAAAAAGCCAAATGATTTGTAATATATGTTGGGCACTTTTCGGTTCAGCGCTTATCGTCTGGTCTTAAGTTTGCTATTTTTCCCTCCTTCCCCTCTCATTCAAACAACCTCACAACCAACACCCTAATTCATCACTTAACCCAACAACCCATAATCAAACATAATGAGTCTAGGGTATTATAATCACACAGAGAAAAAATCACTGAAAGATTTGGAAGAATATAACCTCTACCACACCGCCCGACGCAACAATCGCAAGGCGATACCGGAGAGAGTCACGTAAGATTCCAGACCCGCATACCCACCTCCACCCTTCCATATTTTTCTTGATAACATGAGGAGCGTGGTTCTGTTGCCGGAGGGTAAAACCCACATATCGAAGAAAGTTGCGACAATCTCGGTGAGAAAAAAAAATCAAAATTTCATAATTTTTTTACCTTTAGCCATATATGTGTTTGATGAAATATCTCAAAGAAATGTGTTTGATGTTTAACAATGCAGGGGAATGCTCTTAACTTTCGTGGTGGGATGCTTATGGTGCTGAAGACCTACGACAAGTTGCATAAAAAATAAAAGGTTTGGCTAAAGAATTCTCCATTCGGTAATTTTTTCAAATGTTGTATAGGACAAATCGGAAGGTATTGGGCGCTCAGAAAAAATGATCAAACTTTAGTTCAAGGTCTCTCGGAGAGGTGGTGGCTGACCACCACACGTTCCACTTAGTGGACACGAAGATTGGTTTTACCCTGTTAGTCTTTTACGTGCTAACGGGGATACCTATCGGGGATCCTAGAAAGCGGTCATTGACGTTTAATTTTAATTATGAAAAGCGGACAATGTTCTGCCAATTTTTTCCGACTTTAGGGGAAAATGATGTTCATTCGGGGGCTATAAGATAAGTTGGAAAAAGTCGTTTATTGAGAAGAATAAAGATGATCTCATGACACGACCTTTATCGACTCGGGCTTTCATATTTTTTGTAATGGCCGAACTCTTCTTCCCCAATAGTAAAAGTACGATTAGGTTGGGTTATTTGGTCGCGATTGTCGACCTAGATAGGTTGGATGATTATAATTGGGTCTCCACAATTTTGGGGGATTTATACACGGTCCTTGACGCTTATTCTTTGGGCGTGAAGGGTTTGTGTGGTTTATGAAGTTTGCTTGAATATTGGTATTATGAATATTCTGCAAATCTCCACCCTATACTTCAAGATGAGGCAACCAATGATGCACACCTCTATTTCCCTAGATTAACTTGATGGACAATGATGAATTTGATGGAGAAAGTTAATAGGGGGATGTACAACAACGTGAGTATTACTAGGGTTCAAATTGAGTTACGGAGGTTAGACAATCTCATGTGTCCATGAGACTCATATTTAGAGATATAACAAGGTTTAGAGGGTTACGAGGACACGCCCCTAGCAGTTGCACGATGGTTTTCACAGAAAAGGGTACATCTCCATGTTCCTAGCCTTCCGCATGCATGGTATTTGGGGGAGCGGTGTTATCTTCAGGTATTTGGGATTGCACGTGTTCCAGCGGACCCTTTACTCGCTAATGATATGTTTGGGGATCATCGATTACTTGGGGATCGTTATCTTGACCAACTTAGAGGTCAGGGATGGGTAGATGGTGAGCAGTTTCTCATAGATCACATCAGTTATGATCTATACTGGGCTAGGGTTTCCACACCATACATTTTACCAGACTACTTACGGACGATCAACACTGATGTGATCGGTCCAAGAACTGTTAGAGAGCGGATTATTCCTCCGAGGTTTGCACATTCCATGCCACAGGAGACACAGTTGACACAAGAGGACATGGATACCAGTGCTGATCTCGCATGGCGGCTTAAAGTTGTTGATATTGATGGCACTGATAGGTTGCTTGATGTACCTCATCTTAGCGACGTCCCGGGGGTACCATCTGCTGGTTTATATCATGATACATAGGTAAATGGTTAATTTAAAATTACAATATTTTAATATCCTTTTATTTACATATATAAGTTTTTCTCATTACACCTTTTTTTTATTGCAGTACACGCAATATCTGGATGAGTCTAGACGTATGTATGTCGGTGGCCAGCAGGTTGCATATGATTGGACGGCTTCAATGTACGGGCATTATACTGGTATGATCACTGACAGAGACGACACGATCAGAGAGAGAGAGATGCCAAAATACAAGAGCTTTATGATCAAAATCAAGAGTTGGAACAATCCATTGCAGAGTTGTAGGAACAGCTTCATCGATTCCATTTCTGATAATTTGTAATGTTTTAATTTTGGATATGTCGTTATGTTTTAATTTTGGATATGCCGCTATGTTTTAATTTTGGATATGCCGTTAGGTTTTAATTTTGGATATGACGTTATATTTTAATTTTGGATTATGTCGTTATTTTTTAATGTTTGACTTATGTCGTTATGTATTCCGCCTTTATTTCCCTTAGGTCTTCCGCCTTGGTATTTTCCGCTTAATTCTCCCGCCTTTACTTCCCGCTCAAATCTTCCGCCTTTATTTCTCTTATATATATGTCACCAAGCACATTCATTTTTACACATTCAAACAACTATCTCCATCTTTATTTCCAAGTTCTCAAGCAACATGTTCCCAATTAATAGTCCCCACGCATATTATTTGGCTAGTTCCTCCGACGAAGATGATGAGTTATTGGAAGAGTACGCGTTGTGTCAAAGCTCTCATTTAAATTTGATGTTATCATATGAAGCTTTCAAATCCAGATTACTCGGAAAGGTCGGGGGATCAATGATGGGTCGGAAATACGTCAATCGCAAGCACAAAATCTTCAATCAAATTTTGTTGGATGATTACTTCGCCGAAGTAAAACCGACTTACGATGCGCACTTTTTTGGCGAAGATTTCAAATATCGCGTGATCTATTTCTACGCATTCTTCAAGGTATTTTCGAGTACGACTCTTATTTCGTATATAACCTTAATGTGTCAAACACACAAGGATTAGCGGGTCATCAAAAAATGAAGTCCATACTTCGTATACTTGCATATGGTACACCCAGTGATTCGACGGACGAGTATTGTCGGACGACGGAGAGTACGGCCTTGGAAGCGTTGGATAAATTTTGTAAAGCGGTGATTCCTTTATATTGAGATGAGTACTTACGATCTCCTACTCCGGTCGACGTAGTAAGGTTGCTTAAAGAAAATGAGGCGAGGGGTTTCCCGGGAATGTTGGGGAGCATCAATTGTATACATTGGGGTTGGAAGAATTGCCCTAAGGCGTAATAATGGGCATTTAATGGGATGAGTAAAAAATTGACAATCATACTTGAAGCGGTAGCTTCGTATGATTTGTGGATTTGGCATGTATTCTTCGGCATGTCAGGGTCGGACAATGACATCAATGTTGTTGAACGTAGCAAAATTGTTCAACAACCTAGCAATAGTAAATACCCCTCTCGTAAATTATAGAGTTAAAGGTCACGACTACGATATTGGTTATTATCGTGCGGACGGTATTTACCCGAAGTGGAGAACATTTTTGTAAAGACAATTCCAATGCCAATCATGGCAATGGAAAAAAAAATTGTGGCTATGCAAGAAGGGGCTAGGAAGGATATGGAACGAGCTTATGGTGTTTTACAATCTCGTTTTGCAATTGTTCGGAATCCGACATGGTTTTGGAAGCCCGAAACATTAAATTTGATTATGTACACGTGCATTATTTTGCATAATATGATTACCGACGATGAACGTGATTGGGCGACACGTGATTACAAGTATGATAAAGCGAAGAACCCGTTCAAGCATCCACCGAAGATTTCTCGAGGTATTTCTACGGATAATGACTTTGATAAATATCTTGGGGAACATTTAAAGTACCGAAATGAAAACAAATATTTTGAACTCCAAGCCAATCTTGTGGAGCATTGTTGGAAATTTTCTGGACGTAATGTTTGAGTTGTTATTTCAATTTCAATAATTTGAACTTGTAGTTTCTTTTCATGTCTACGTATATTATTTCATTTTCACCAATGTTCCAAACGTGATCTATTTTAAAATGATAAATGCTCATTAGAATTTAAATTACATCATTTCAAAATTTCACTAAGTTGTAATTCATTCCAAACTAAAAACATTGCAATGCATTTCAAAATGATCAATGCCCATTAGAATTTAAACTACATCATTACCATCACTAGTATTTGACGAACTCATGGCGTTATGTTTTACCATCATCTTTTTCACCACTTCATTCTTCAACATTTGCCAACACATGGCGGTATCTCTATCCATTCCATACAAATTCTTTTCCATAATCTCCATGTCTCGAATTTGTTCTTCCCTTTCTTGCTTTTTCCAATATAGCTCGAGATGTTCCACTGCCATGGCCTTTTTTATTTCCCTTTCTTCTTACCTTAGCTTGACATTATTTCCAATCATCTCCGTTATACCCTCATGGGCCTTAATCGCCTTTTCAAACTTTGTCAAAAGGTTATTTTGCCTTTTTTCCTTTTTTCCTCCCGTTGGCCTATTCATTAACCCCGAGTCCGTCACTTCTTCGTCATCATCAACTAATCTATCGGGGTCCGAACCCATTAAAACCCTTGGACTTACATTTGAAGACATTTTTTTGCCTTAGAGCCGCTGCCAACTTGCATTTCATGGACGCTTCTATGGACGATCTCCGGATTCCATCTTGGATATTTTTTCATAATATGCCAAATATGTTTGAAGCCAAACTTGTGTGGTTTTCGATTGTTCTCGGTTTTAAATGTTTTCTCAAACATAGTATCCGCACGGTCATACTACATACAAATGTCAAAAAATTTAACACTTAAACAAAATAAAGTAATATACTAAATTTAAACAAACATGTCATATAAATTGAAATGTACCTCGTGGTGTTCATTTCCAATCCCGTTATGGTTCGCCTCGCGAACTTTGATAACGCAAGATACAAAAAAGTAGTTTGCCATTGGATTTTCCCCCAACGTTGTTTCAATGCGGCTCTTGTACGGGTTTTCACACCACTTGTTCCTTCATAGCCATTTGCTATTTTCCCCCAAAATTTAGATTCATCTTGTTGGTTACCGTTTTGAGCGTCTTGCGAGTGTGCTACCCAATATTTGGCAAGAGTTTGATCCTCAAAGTCGGTCCAACAACTATTATCACTTTTCTTTTCATTGACATTGGGGTTGGGTGGCGCGGAAAAGGAATACGGAGGCATGGAGTAGTTTAGTGATTCCGAAAGTTACGTTGATGGAACATATTGAAAGTATTAGGAAAATTCGTTATCCATTGAAGTTGATGGAGCTTAAGATGCTAGAGAGTCGATAGATTGAAATGGGTGAATTATTTTAAGAAAACTACCCTTTTTATTTGAAGAATTTGGGTGAAATAAAAAACTAGCCATTCCAGGGTGTAGGCGTTCTTCCGTTCAGCGCCTAGAGTTTGGAAAAAAAAACTTACGCGCGCTGAACGGTTCAGCGCTTAGACAGCTGTAATTAAAAGTTTTTGTGCGCTGAACGGTTCAGAGCCTAGGCGTTATGCAGATACTCCTCGCCAAGTTTAGGATTTGCATACTTTGGAGGGGTATGGGGGTGAGTCTGCTAAACCCCATACTCCTGTTAGAAGGGGTTTTTGCAAGAGTATGCTAAAATCGTAACACCATACCACTCTGTTGGAGATGTTCTTACTATTTTTTTCTTCTCTAAATCATCAAACAATCCTTAATTTTCTTTCTTTCTCCCTCTTTGTCTCTAAAATCCTTTTAACTTTCTCAAAACACCGACTCTCACTCTCTCTCTAGAAACGCAGTAAACCCCACCCTCAATCTCATCTCCCACAAAAAATTCAATCACTATTTTCTACAATTTCTCTTACTCTCTCTGTCCCATGTACTCTGCTCTATAGATTCTAGATTATGGTTTTAGATTTGTTGTACTTTTTCTATCTCTCTGTTCACTGCTATGAGATTTGATTTTCGTTTGTTGAGAACCCAAAGTGTAATTTGTGGATCGAGGGAGAAGCCATGTTTCGCGTAGATGAATTCCACCATTGCTCTAAGCTCTGATTTGTATTCGATTCCCTCTGAGTTGGTCTCTCTAACACCGACTCCTTCCGTTCCTACCTTGCTTCTTCCTCTATAATATTGCTCGATTGGTGATCGATTGAGAGGGGGTACACGCTTGATTTATCTTCCCTTTACAATTGGGCTCCGATTTACAGTTGTTTGCTTTGATTTATATTATAATTTACAGTTATCCCTGATCGATTGAAGTTCTCAAATTAATCGATGGTTTCAAACTAGGGTTTCTGATTGAATGCCTGTGATTGAAGTTACTCCGTATTAGTACCGTGAAACAAGTGATCAGAAGCAACCACCTAACAAAATAGACTCAATCTCTCTATCAGAAATTGGTGTCCGTTTGGGCTAAAGAGAAGCCTTCCCTCCTACAACAGTGTTAGCTGGTGAAGCTGAAACTTTTGACCTTGAATAGAAAGTCTGATGACCATCACCATCAGTGTCTGCAGCAGCCACTTTTTGTGGTTCAGCTATTGATTTGCCTCCCAAATTATTGCTGATATTTAAGGCTTGGAGACTGTGATTGAGCTTGTGACAGGGCTGTATTCTTTCCTACATTTGTTTATGGTTTCTGTTTTTGATTTATTTTATTGAAACTACGAGTTAAAGTATAAATTTTGTGTCGTTTTGATATTTGATTAAGGGTTGTTATCGTCATTTTCGTTGCCATACGGTTTCTTTTGTACAACCTGTTCATATCCACCAAGTATTATAAAGATTGCTCTTGCTAATAGCAAGTCTGGTCAAACAACTATTGTTCAAAAGCTCTACCTATATATTCCTCTTGTAGGAACGACGGTATCTATTGCTCGATCTAGACAGTTGGGTAGCATTTCTGCTACATACTTGGTTCACGAACACAGACATACATGAGTACTATTTTTCTAGTTATTGAAGGAGATGGACGTGGTTGATTAAAGAAAAGAGACAAAGCCAGGAAGACTTCTAATTGTTTAAATTTTTATGTATTTTTAGTATTGTAAGGATTAAGAAAATGTTTGTGTAAAGATTAATGAGTGGCGCACAGTAAAGTTAGAAAATTGTATTCTGCTGCAGGTACAGCTTCAGAACCCCACTCAGGCCAGAAATCATTTCAACGCGTACTTCGCCAACGATCCTGAGTAGGCCTTCCCAACGGTTTCACCAAGGTAACCAAATGTGCCCCTAAAAAGGTTACTCTGTAGGTAATCATCTTTTTACCGAACCCTCCCTGTCGCGGTATATCGTTGTTCAACTATTGTTTGATTGATTAAATGTTTAATTTTTACAACAACGCTTAGATAAGGGTAAACTAAAATGGGATTTCATCACCCATGCATGCCCACGCATTAGGACCCCGGGAGTTTATCACCCAGTTTTTAATCTTTTCAGTATCGACAGTCCTGACCACATTAAAAGATTTTCAGATAAGAAGCCATAAAAAATATAGTTAATCAAAAGGCTTCGTTCGGACCTGGAGCAACACGCTCAATAGGAAAGCCTGATAAGTGGCTACGTTTGCTGGAGGATATATGTTCCCTGGCATAACTAGTGTGGATAGGTGACTCTAAGCGGTTCACCCCGCCTTCCAGTACAGGTGCATCAAGGTGACTAGACAACACGCGAGCTATCGCCAAAGCGAGTAAAAACAACTCAAGTGCAAATCGATATACTGTCAGGAGTAGGAGCATTGAACCCTGAGACTGGGTTCACAACTTGACTTAAAAAAGAGACCAGTAAAATGATCTTAAGTGCTTGCATCATTCTTAGGTTTTTTAAGTGTATTCGCATCTATTGATTGTGTTGTATGTTTAATTAGGGTAACACCCA
Source organism: Kingdonia uniflora (assembly GCA_014058105.1). Taxonomy (NCBI): domain Eukaryota; kingdom Viridiplantae; phylum Streptophyta; class Magnoliopsida; order Ranunculales; family Circaeasteraceae; genus Kingdonia; species Kingdonia uniflora. The sequence goes on along the minus strand of JACGCM010000115.1, from coordinate 883,123 downwards.
AACTCAGACTAAAAACACTGCTAAAATAAATATGAGTGGGACTGATGGGAATAGTCCCGAACTTGTCGTTGCTAGGAACGGTCCCAAACCTGCTGCTGCGGAGAGAATCACTCTCTGCAATCGAATGTATCCTACAGTTGTGAGTAAACCTTCGTGTATTGTAATTCCTAAAAATGTAGGAAACTTTGAGTTAAAACTGGGATTCTTGTCTATACTTCCCAAATTTCATGGTAGTCCTACTGAAAACTCGTATAACCATCTTAGGGACTTTAGGGATCATATGCTTATATTGAACTTCGAACGTATTACATAGAATTATCTAAAATTATGTGTGTTCCCTTTTTCTCTTATGGGAAACACATGCGATTGGTTGTACACTTTTGAGGAGAACACTGTAAACGCATTTGAATAACTCGTTAAGGAGTTTTTGAAAAAGTATTTCCCTAACCGCAGAACTGCTAAAATACGACAGAGTATCTATAGCTTCACGCAAATTCGAGGAGAGTCATTATATGACTACTTACAAAGGTTTAGGGATTTAGAGCAAGGATGCCCACATCACGGTATTCAATTGATTGATATAGTTCAAACTCTCTATGAAGGTCTAGATTATGACACTAGAGCTCGTGTTCAGTCTATGTGCACGGGTACATTCAATGAGAAAACTGACACCGAAGCTTGGAAAATTTTAAACGATGTATCGGATAAAACCTAACAATGGCAAACGATGAGAGAGGAAATACCTTATCACAGTACAAATGTGCACCAAGTGGACTTTAATTTAGAGTCTGCCACTCTTAGAACCATTCTTACTAAAATTGAGAACTTAGAGACCAGAAAAGGGAGAAGCACCCTACCATTTCTTCTGTTAACCATGTGACGATGCCATTTGTATGGTTTGTGAGAGTTCAGACCATCTGGTCCAAGATTGCTTTGACGTGTTTAGTTTAAAAGAGGGTAGGAAATACCAAGCCAATGCCATGTATCAACGTCCCAATAGCAAACCTTTCAATGGTAGATGGAATGATAATTCTAACAACTTTAATTCTTGGGGAATTAGAAATTATCACCAATGAGGTTCTTCTGGCAGTACCCCTTATCAACCGCACAACCAAGTAAACCATCACCAGTCTAGTTCCTTGTGGCAACAAAATCTGCCATACCAAGTTCCCCTTAATGTGCCTTATGTTCTTCTACACAATAGAAATCTGCCTACTCCAAATTCATCCTTAGAAGATACTCTTAAGGCGTTTATGCAAGTAACCCAGTCGTCTATTGCCAAACTTGAGGGCTAAATTTGTCAAATGGCAACAAAGATAAGCACGAGAGATAAAGGAACGATCCTAGTCAAATACATGTTAATCCTAAAGGGAATACTGAACATCCTAGATCTTCCAATCGTAATGGAGTCAACGTCATCATTTCTCTTAGGAGTGGTACGAAAGTGGATAATTTGGTAAAAATGCCTAAGGAACCCGAGGAGGAATTCAAAGTAAACCCATAGAAGAACCTGTTAGTGAGGAAGAAACCGCGATAATACATGTTCAGTCGCTGGCTCCTTTTTCTTAGCGGTTCACTATGGCTAAGAAGGGCAACGTCTATGAGAAGATTTTAGGGATTTTTAAGCATTGTGTGATTAACATTCCTATTCTTATGGCCATAAGGCACATTCCTAATTACGTAAAATGTATAAAAGATTTTTGCACCTTAAACGACGCATACATGTCCCGAAAAGGCTTTTTATGTTAACGATAGTGATACATCTATTTTTTTAAATGCACATGTTAGTTCTGTCCTTTTGTGTAAATTTCTTCCTACGTACAAGGATCTGGGATGGCCTACAATTTTATGTTCAATTGGGACCCGTAAGATAGGAAGAACTCTACTTACTTTAGCTGCCGCCGTGAACCTCATTCCTTACTCTGCCTATGAGCAATTGGATATCAAAGTGCTTAAGCCCACAATTAGGATCCTGCAGCTAGCGGACCGATCCATTAGGATTCCTAGGGGTGTCGTTGAAGATGTGTTGATCCAGATTGAGCAGTTTGTTTATCCAGTAGACTTTGTTGTATTAGATACTGAGCCAGTGGCAAACTCTGAGGACGAGATCCCTGTGATTCTTGGTCACCCTTTTTGGCAACAACTAATGTGGTAATCAACTGCCGAAATAGAATTATGAAGTTGACCTTCGGGAACATGACAGTAGAATAAATATCTTCAATGCGTCGCATTCCCCTTTTAATTATAAACCACTCGAGTGTAATATGATCCAGAGTCTTGTGAGTAACACTTTTGAGAGGTCAAGTACCTCAGATCTTTTAGGGTCATTCTTGGCCTACTTTGATGGAGATTGTGAGGATGATTCATACATCCATGAGATGAAAACCTTATTGGATTCTGCTTTAGAAATTTATATTGGAAGATGAGCATGAAATCTTAGATGTTATAAGAAACTCATTCTGGAGGCTCAATTAATCTCCCAAAAAATTGAGCTTAAACATCTTCCATCTAACCTTAAGTATGTTTTTCTAGGTCCAGACGAAACTATGCCCGTCATTATTGCCGCTGACCTAGAACTCCTTCAGGAAGAGAAGTTGATTCATGTTCTTAATGGAAATACGAAAGCTATTGGCTGGAGTATATAGGACATTAAAAGAATTAGTCCCTCGATTTACATATATAAAATCAAATTGAAAGATAATGCCAAAAAGTCCAGGGAAGGACAACGGAGATTGAACCCGACAATGACCGAAGTAGTTCGAAAAGATATTGTAAAACTCCATGATGTTGGGATCATCTATCCCATTTCTGATAGTTTGTGGGTTAGCCCGATCCATATTATCCCGAAAAAGTCGGGAATCACCGTTGTAAAGAACGAGAATAATGACCTCGTACCCACTAGAATGACCATTGGATGAAGAGTTTGCATAGACTATAGAATGCTTAATTCGGTCACTAGGAAAAAACTACTTCCCCTCACCCTTCATTAACCAGATGCTCGAGCGACTCGCTGGCCACAAATTATATTGCTTCTTAGATGGCTACTCTGGGTACAATCAAATGCCCATCGTACCCGATGACCAAGAGAAAATGATTTGTATATGTCCTTTTGGTATATTCGCCTACCATCGCATGACTTTTGGCTTATGCAATGCTCCTGCGACGTTTCAGTGTTGCATGTTAAGCATTTTTTTTGACATGTTAGAGTGATTCCTTGAAGTTTTCATGGACGATTTCTCATTATTTGACAACTCAATTGACCAGTGCCTTCATCATATTTCCTAGTATTACTCAGATACCAAGAAAAGAACCTTATTTTAAATTGGGAGAAATATCACTTTATGGTGAAAATGGGGATAGTTCAGGGGCATATCATATCTGAAAAAAGAATATAAGTTGACCAGGCCAAAATAGATGTCATTTTTAACCTTCCCCCACCACGAAATGTCAAGGGCGTCCGTTCCTTTCTAGGACATGCCAGTTTCTACCATCGTTTTATCCAAGATTTTAGTAAGATTGTTTGTCCTTTAAGTAGCCTTTTGGCTAAAGATATAGGCTATGAGTTTGATGCACCTTGTCTTGTAGCTTTTGATAAGCTTAAGACCCAGCTCACAACATCACCCATTATTAGACCACCTGTCTGGAGTGAACCATTCGAGTTAATGTGTGATGCATATGATTACTCTGTAGGCGTTGTTTTGGGATAGTAGATTGATAAACGTCCCCATGTCATCCACTACGCTAGTAAAATATTAAATAATGCCCAATTGAATTATACGACCACCGAGAAAAAACTCATGATCATTGCTTATGCACTAGAAGAATTTAGATATTATCTTATAGGATCTAAAGTGATTGTTTTCACGGATCATGTCGCGGTTCGATATCTTTTGTCAAAGAAAGATGTTAAGGCATGGCTAATTCGGTAGGTATTACTTTTGCAGGAGTTTGACCTCGAGATTCGAGACAAAAAGGTCAGACAAGTAGTAGCCAACCATGTTTCCTGCATAGTGATGAGTCTGCTGACTAGTCCTTTTTGATTAGGGAATCCTTCCCAGATGAACAACTTATGGCTATGAATTTAGTTTCTGAGTTACAGTGATTTACAAACATTGCCAATTATTTAGCCACATACCATTCCGATCATTGGACTAAACCTGACAAAGATCGTTTCTTTAGTCAAGTGAAGTACTTCTTTTGGGATGATCCATATTTTTAAGTATTGTACTGACCAAATCCTTAGGAGATGTGTTCCCAGTCAGAGTATACAATATTTTATCATTTTGCCACACACAAGCTTGTTAAGGTCACTTTAGACCGCGGTAATTTTTTGCAATGTAGCTTCTATTGGCCTACCTTATTTCACGATGCACATGCATTTTGTAAAGCATGCGAGAGATGTCATAAAATTGGAGCTCTTTCTCAACAAAATGTGATGCCCTTATACCTTATTTTGGTTATCGAACCCTTTGATGTTTGGGGCATTAATTTTATGGGCTATTTTCCCAAGTCATTTGGACATGAGTACATCCCAGTTAAAGTATGTATCAAAATGGGTTTGAAGCCATCCCATCGAGAACGAATAACAGTGCAGTTGTTCTTAATTTTTTAAAAGAAAATATATTTTTTCAATTTGGAACACCTAGGGCTATTATTGCGATGGAGGGTCACATTTTAAGAACAAAATTTTTGCTGCCCTTGTCAAAAAGTATGGTGTAACCCATAAAGTGGCAACACCTTATCATCCGCAAACAAGTGGGCAAGTAGAAATTTATAATCGAGAGATCAAAAATATTTTAAAAAGACGGTTAACCTAAATCGCAAAGATTGGTCTGTAAGATTAACTGGTGCACTTTGAACTTATCGCACTGCATATAAAACCTCCATTACGACAAATAAGGGTTTTCACGTCACTAAAAAAGTGACGTAAAAGAGAAATAACGTCACTTTGTCAAGCGACGTTGACCAAGGCGACTTGGAAAGTCTGCGGCTTCAACGTCACTTTTCGATGACATAGATACCTATCATAAACGATGTTGTTTTCTAACCCATTGCACATGATAGTTGACAAAGACGTCATCTTTGGAAGTGACTTTAAATCAAATTCAAATCAACAACATCAGTTCCAAAAGTGATGTTGTTGCGTAAATAATTAAAAAAATCTCTCCCATCCCCACCCTGCTTCCATTTTCCTTCACCTTTACTAGCACTTGCAAACAAATAGTCCACTGTCCACACATGGTTAAGCTCCTACCTATTGCAAAAGTACAGAAAATACTTGAAAAAATTAATGCAAACTTGTCATTAGTTTCCTATATAATATTATTATTGTTCTTATTAAGTACAAGTATCAACTTCACTATGTAAACACATCATTCATAATGAGACTCATAATCTACAACTGTTCTTACAACCTAAGCTAGTGAGAAAACTTCAAGCAACTAGTGTGGCAGTGAAGCTCAATCCATGCGTACAGAAACTTTTTACACTTGCCTTCATCTCTATAGACCCGAAAAATGGCAAAGCTTAGCTCCTAGAGAATGTAAATCTGCAAGAGAAAACTATAATCAGATATCGAATTCATAAGTAATTGTCTAAGAAAAATTACACAAGTACTAGTATATTGCAAAGCGAATTTCATCCAATATGTACTGAAGCATTATCCTAATAACATTAATATCTGTATCTACATACATAATAATTACCTTTGATACAAGCAGCTAATAAACAGTCACAAATGGTTTTAATCAAAGAAGTGTTGCCAGCTTTCATCATTTGGGAATTATGAAAATCAAGGTGTACACAAATGTATGAAGAAGATCCAATGTCCGTAACAACTAAAATTAACAAGGTCTGCAAGTGGCTATAAGAATGCACATGATCAAAGCAAAAGTATCAGCACAATCCAATTTTGGTGAACAACTCTCAGTACAAGTGCTACAGATCACAAGGATGGCAATTAAAACAAGAATAGACAGGATAATTAGATGGAATGCACCATCTCCAGGATGGTTCAAATTAAACTGTGATGGTTCAGCCCTAAGCTCAGGCTTATGTGGAGCTGCAGGAATCATAAGAAATTCTCAAGGGATGGTGGGGTACAGCATAGCATTGGGCAATGGTACTAACACTGCAGCTGGACCATATGGGCTCCTGCATGGACTCATACTTTGTAAACAACACCAATGGTCACCACTAAAATTTGAAATGAACTTAAAGTCATTGTAAACTGGTACAAACAACACAAACTCAGACCTAGAAAGTATGGAACTGTATGGCAACAAATTCTACATTTAGGGCAAGAACAGCAAATCAACATTGGTCACACATATAGAGAAGGGAATAGCTTTGCTGATGGCTTTCCAAACTGGGTAGTGCACAGCAAACACAATTACTCTGAACCATTGTATCACAGCAAAGGCAGATTAGAGCCTCTAACTTTCTAGAAAAGTTAGAGATTGCAGCTGTTAGACACTAATGTATTTATTCATTGGGCCAACCCGATTTCCTCCCTTGTATCTTTAGCTTGCATGAATAAATAAAACCCCTAGTTGCATACAAAAATAGCAATGTGCTGGATCTATCGATATTAACCTACTTCAATATTAGTTGTTTCACTTTTGTATTTTCATTTACATCCATGTATAAACTTTTGTGAATCTTGTGTTAGTTTCATTCTTTTTATTCTATTAATGAGATGCTTTAAGCATGATATACTAGATATCAAAATTATAATCTTTTTGAATTTAGAGACTTGAGTTTTGACACATTGTTGGAACATAAAATCCGACATGGCTGCCACCAAACTCAAGTTTCGAGTCATTGTAGGAGATGGTTTAATATCTTGGAACTCAAGTACGAGACCAAGGAAAAAAAAAACTACCAATTCCAGGCACTAGCACTGCTAGAACGATGTTGCCAATATAAAACCAAGAGAACCAAGAGAAACTAAATGATGTTACCAATAGAAAAACCAGAGAAAATTGACATAAGAGCAAGGCAAAAGGCTGGAAGTAATAAGTTTTACCTCAAAACTAAAAAGAGAAGTAGTAGGAGTGTAATGATCCACCGCATGTCTATCCTTGTCAACGAGAAACTTGGCGAAGTTCCACTTGTTGTTGTCCCCAAATAAACCACCTTTATTTGACTTCAAGAACTTGTGCAGTAAAGCCAAATTATCTCCATTAACGTCAACCTAAAGTCCAAGATTACCATGAAAGAAGACTAAACCAAAAATGCAAAGTAAAGAGTATCTCTAGCGTATAATTTTTAGATTAAGATTTATTTTCTTTGCTTAATTATAACAAGAAACTTATTGAAGAAGACTCTTAAGGTTAATAAAATCCCTAGGTCGTAAATTTTCCCATTTTCAGTATACACCCAGAGATCTCTGCCTAACCCCAGCTTTACTCCCCAAAAATGGCAATGCTCATTCTATGTTTGGCTATGGTGGGGTTGGGGAGTAAATATATTAGAGCACATGGTGAGTAGGAGTCTCAAGCAGTAAGTGGAACGCCTAAGGCAGGCGCTACCACTTATAAATGGAACATATAGGCAAGTGTCAAAAGCTAGAATTACGCTAGGTGTACAAACTCTTAGATAAACTTAACACTTTTCTGGTCTTTTTCAAAGTGTTACAGGATTGGGTAGCCCTATTACTCAAGATGCTCAATGTAATGCCCATTAGAACGAATTTGTTCAACAAGATTTACCTTATCAAATGGAGTACTCGGCTTTGAAAAGGGTACAAGCAAACTCTAAAATTTGCCCGTTAGTATTTCAGGAAAACTAATTGTAAGGGAAAGCCAGTATTTCTAGACCTGAACACCACAGCAAACAAAATCAACATATTTCATTAATAATCGCATAGCTAATAGAAAATATCAAATCAAGAAAAATAAAGAATATGATCAAAATCCATAACAGACCTGATCCTTGTACTTTCCATATAAGTAGCCAGCCCTGAATAGTTCGCGTTGGTCAATCCGCTGTACCAACCAAATCAATTAATACTACATTAAGTATTTCAGAGAGAAAAAATTAAAAAACAAACCAGAAAGCTTAACTATGGTAAAAATAAAGTTTAGAGTTTAGGCAAAAAAGGGATTCGAAAAGTGAGAAGAGAACATGGTATACCATTGTGATGCAACATTGACAGTCGCAATTCCATTTATGGAGGGCATACAAAGTTTGCTTTACGTTTTTGGTCATTGAAAGATAGTAAGGTGAGCTATATTGCTAAATTACAGACATTGAGTTATGTGCGTCAGACTAGTTTCTTAACTTAAGACCTATTACAAGGTCACAATAACAATCACCCATGTCCAAGCTTGTGTTTCAGATCTCCTGAAGGTCACGCTTACTTGTCTAGATAATGTTACAGATTCTGATGGACTACTTCGTGCCTTACGTACTAAGATTGCAAAATTTGCTGCAAATAATATGACAAGGAATTGGCCGCGGGATTTGTATGAAAAGGTAGCATGAAGCCTATAAAGGTAGTAAAGCTCGAAAGAAGTTGCATATAACTTGGCATCCCATGGTATGGGTATTTGTAATGCTTTTGTGTTAAAAGAGTACAAGAAGAGTTGCATGAAGTGTTTGTAGACATATTTTTCTTCTTCGAGGAAGTTGTACAAGGAATTTAAGTTTTTGTTAAAAAAAAATTAGTGAAATTACCAGATAATGCACTCCATTGCAGTTGCCATTCCAGGTAGGAAACCACCAAGTCACAACCACCATCATCCTCAAAAAGTTTGATCGTGAAAAACCTTCTTTTCACCCATCTTTCTTTCTCTCTCTAGATCTAATTTGTAAAACTCCAAAAGAGTAAACACCTACAAAAAAAATGTAGATCTTGAATGAAACCCAAGAAATCCATATGAATAATCAAGACAATCCCTTGGAATCAAATTTGGCAGAGCACGTATACAGATCCAATTCTCTATAATTTCAGTCTCCAACTACGTTATCCTACAACTAGATAAGGAAATCATAAAACCAAATAAGATGTTGACCAATTTTTAATAACAACAAAATAGGTGTTAACTTTATTCATTGCCACTACTTCAATCTTAAGAACACATAAATTATTTCTACTTCAATCCCTACGATATCAAAATCAGATTTTGACCTCCCAGTATTTGTATATCAATTTACATTTTGGATGAGTATGAAAAGTTGCAAACTTGATATAGTACCATCCTAGAGTGAATTAAGCATCTTTTACCGAGTCAATTCGAAGCAATTAAAAGCATCTATTATCATCATTTTATTTAGGATTACATGAAAAACTAGGAAAAATGGTGAGAAATACCTTAACAATGTGAGATTAAGTGTTGAGAACTCGGCTTATTTTAGATGGAAAGGCCAGCTAGAGAACCAAATGCTCGAAACCTGTAATTTTAAACCAGTTAGATGTCTTGATGATGCCAGTACTTCAAAAACCTCATCAATGAAGCTGACATAGCCCCACAATCCCATAAATTTCATTCAATATTTCATAAATCACATAATCTCATCTAACAACTATAACTCAGTAATTAAGTCCAGTAGATAATAATGACAAAATTTTAAGAACTGCAACAAATTATCAATGAGGAGATAATTTTAAGTCAATAATAAGCAACCCCATTAAACCTAGAGTACTAGAAAACCTTAAGAACCCTAAAAATCTCCCATTGCAGAGATAAAGTAAAACTTACCCCAATATTAACTTCCATGAAGCCCTAATAAAACTTGAAATTCCAAACCCAACTGACAAGCCCAAGCAAAATTTACCCCCATCATAATTTATTCAGATTTTGATATTTCGAACCACAATTACTAACCCAAGTTCATATCAAAATAAAAATTGAAACTCAAAATTGATTGGAAGAGAGGGAGAGGGAGAGGGAGAGCGAAAGAGATATAGTACCATTACCTCATATCAGATTGGAGAAGAGAAATTAGTAATTGAACATTGTAGGAAATCACAGGGAAATCCGAGAAGAAACCCAGATCGATGTTTGCCGGCTCCATTTTACAAACCAAATAGAGAGGTAAAAAGTTTTAGAGAGAATTATAACCAAGGATTTGGGAGAAGATATTTCACTTCGACCGGCTGAAGATTACTGGAGCAAATTAGGGTTCTTAGAGAGGGAGAGGGAGAACAGAGGAGTTTTTTTCTTCGAAGGGCTTGAAAAACTCTAGTTTATATTCTCCATCGTGAAAACACGAGTGAGTTATGAGTTATGTGAAATTAATCAACGTCAATTGAAACAAAAGCGACATAAATGCCATCACATATATTTTCACGTCACTAGCAAAAGTAACGTTAAGGGGATAAAAGACGGAAATGAAGTCATTATTTGGGGAAATGACGTTGTAGCTTACCCAAATACGAAAAGAAACAAAATATTGTACTTATTATGTCATTTTTCATATAAATGACGTTATTTAAGTGACATAAAAGCCTATTTTTGTTGTAGTGCCCGATTGGAATGTCACCTTACCGACTAGTTTACGACAAGGCATGCCACCTTCCTGTCGAACTTGAGCATATAGCTTTTTGGGTAATAAAAATGCTTAACTTTGAGACTTCAACGGCTGGGTTCCACTGTAAGCTACAACTCAATGAGTTGGATGAGCTCCGAAAAGATACATATGAATCCGCAAAGATATACAAAGAAAGAAGCAAGGTTTTCCATGAGAAAAATATCTTGCAAAAGACCTTTGAAGTGGATCAAAAAGTTATATTGTATTTTCCGCGTCTTCATTTGTTTTCGAGAAAACTTCAAACCCATTGGACCGGGCCGTTCATTGTCAAAACTGTTTTCCCACATAGGGATGGCAATTTGCCCCGCCCCGCCCCATTTGGAGAGGATTTGGGGTGACTATATCGGGTATGGGGGCGGGTATGGGCTGAGCTTGGTTAAATCCGTCAGGGATCGGGGCGGATTTGGGCTGAGCTTGGTTAAATTCGTTATCCTCCCCGCCCCATATAATATATTTACAATTATACCCCTATATATATATTAGATTTATAAATAATACCCAACCCTAACTCATCTCTCATCTCAACTCTTCTCTGCCTCTCAACGACAACCTGTTACCTGCCTCTCAAATCTGATCTCCCAAGCCCAACAATTATTCTCAACTCTCTCGTTACCAAATGTAGCTATTCTCAACAAATTCTTCTCAATTCTTCTCAATCTGGGTAATTCTCAACAAACCCAACAATTACAATTATTGTTCTAGATCCAATCTGTAGATTTTTATTTCTTAAAGTCTACAAATGGAGTTTGAACTGTTATTTGTCGAAAAGTGAGCATGAGTTTGAGAAACCAAGAGCCATTTAATAGTAATTTGGCTTATGGGTATTTCTTGTTTGAAGCAACATTCAGCAAGGAAGACTTGCGACTTCAACCCATTTTTATGGACAGGATTTAAAGGCTTTCATAGTTCATCAGTCACTTGTAAATCTACTGGGGGTTATCCTGATGTATCTGTTCATGGCTCTGCACATGAGGAACAGATTGGGAGTTCTGCAGATCCGTCATCTCAGTATGTGTTCTTAACCCTTTTGTTTTTTTATATGCTTACTGCTTAATTTCTTGTTTGGGGATTGAAGTTATGATACATTGTTATTGATCTTATATCTATCTAATTTGGGCACCTTTTGTGTTAACTTTTAAACAGTTTGGATGTTTATGATGAAAAAACTCAAAAAGATGTGCTTCATATGTTTTGTTTTTGCACCAATAATTTATATTGCCCAGCCTGAGTAGAGTCTTCAGCTGATGATATTCCTTTGTAAGGTATTGGAATAGCCTTCAAAGGAACATACTACTTTAATGATATTCCCATCATTTCACTCATGTCCATGTCCTCTGGCTTCAATCCATCTGCCATTGCCCAAAAGTACTTGTTGTAGTGTTTGTTCTTGCTGTGAGCATCTCCTGATAAATCAAAAGGAGAGAGTTTAGTGATATGTTGTAGGTGATGCCATTTGATTGCAACATTTGATGGAATCAGTCTCATTAGAGCAATAGGTGATGCCACCGATAACATAACATAACACAAATTACTTGTAATTAAACTAACTATATCCACTTATCAACATCAATTCTTGTTTCTATATTTGGTATAAATAAAACATAGATACTCTAAGCCTATCTGTTGTATATACTGGTGAGATTATGTACATGCATATGTTAGTGGAACATATAGTCTCTCCAATAGTATTTCAATGATTTTGCTTGAATGTATATATGGATAAACTTTACACTGAGATTTATCTTGATAGTGGAACATATAGTCTCTCAAAACATTTCTGGGAACTCAGAGGACTAAATAGATGTTGATAGTGATCTCCAAGTTTACTATTTTGCTTAAGATGCTCAGTAATTGAGTTTAAACAAAATTTGCCATCAATGGTGCCTTTGAGAGATTGTACACAACTATCTTACATTTGATTCTCTTTGTGTTTACGTTGCTTGGATGCAGATAAATAGCCATTTTTTTAGCACAGTTCTGGCCACAATTTATTTTATTTCTCTCAATTGGAACTCTGTTTTTGGTACTGGTATAAAGGAAGCTATGACTAGCTCAAGAAAAGAAACTGTCACTGAATGCAGCAAAGGTTGTTAAAGTCAGGTATTTATTTTATTTCTCTCAATTGGAACTCCATTTTGGTACTCTAGTATACCTGAATTATAAAATTTTGATACATGTTAATATATCAGAGTATTTATCATGTTTTTTTGGGGTCAGATATTCGCAGTTTATACATGGGTCTTTTTGCTAGGTTCTGAACCTAATCAACATTAGTCCTTGCAGTCTTTTTCTTTTGCTTGGTTTGCCATTTGCGTTTCTTGGATTTACGCTGCTTTCTTCGATTCCAGGCTGTGATTATTTGAGGAAAATGGATGGCAGCGTATTGTTTGAACTATGTTATGGGAATAGCCTGAAGTTGATGGTTTCATGAAAGAATTACAGAATGGACTGAAGTAGAAGCTTGAAAGTGTCAAACATCGTTATTCCGCTGGCAATTTCATATATATAACGGACTAAAATGCATAAGATGTATAGCCCATTTCATTTCCCTGTAAACTGCTTGCTTTGTAAACTGTTTTTGCTTGTAAACTGTTGTTTTCATAATGTCATGTTGCTTGCTTGTAAACGACTTGTTTTTTCATAATATTCTGGTCCTATTTTATTTTTTCTTCAGAATATGCTATAAACTATTTTTATTTTTTTCATAAGCTAAATGGGGTGGGTCTGGTATTGAATGCATTTATGTGGGGCGGATTTGAGGATCCCGCTTAAGTTAAATGGGGATCAGGGCGGGGATGGGGATGGTATTGGCTCCCCCGCCCCAAATCCGCCCCATTGCCATCCCTATTCCCACATGGAGCTATTAAAATTTGCGACCCTCGTACCGGTAACATTAATAAGGTAAATAGACAGAGACTAAAACCATTTCACAAATATTTTACAAGTTCAATCAAGGATATGAATCTTCGAGACCCATCATATGCAATATAGGTATCTTTATTTCTACCCATAATCTTATCTAGTATGGGGGTACCTAGGGCTGTCAATGGATTGGATTTGACCCTGATCCGATCTGGTTCGATCCGTTAACAAAGGATTAGGATTCACCATGACCCGATCTTTTAAAAACCCGATCCGTTAGCGGGTATATACCTATTGGTTATGTGTAATATGTCTCTAACTTTGCCTCTAATTTTAATATATAGGATGCCTCATTTTTTGGTTTAGAGGTATGTATTGCCAATTTTATATATATGTTAGTGTCTATGGTTTACAAAAATATGTTTCGTGTTAATGCCTATAACTTAATATAACAAGAATTGAAAATTTTCTAAAGGCTTTAAGCATAACGGATCAGATCGGATCGGATGACATAAATCCTTAAAGGATTGGGTCAGGATCGACCAAGATCCTGGCCTGATCTGGTCCATTGACAGCCCTAGGGGTACCTACCATCGTCTGGCTGAAGATGTTAAACTTAGCGCTTGCAGGAGGCAACCCTTATCATGTTCAAGTCATATTTTTAGATTTTTTTTTCTGTTCTTTTTATTTTTGGCAACTGTGGGGACACATGTTGATTCGGTTTGAGGGTGGGGGTAAATAAGATTTCTATAAGTTTTTTCAAGAAAAGTTGTTATTTTAGGACATTCTGGTATTGTAGATACATCTTTTGTATACTCTGATCTTTAGGCATTCTTAGAATCCTAAAGTTGCACTTGGGATAAAATTATAAGGTTATAGTTTATTTTAAAACGTAAATTGTTCGTACATTAAGAATTTTTTAGTTTTTAATACTACCATCCTATTATATTTGTTTCAGAAGAAACCTTTATAATTGCACTTCACATAGTTATGTTATTAAGGTTTTGTTAAAACTAACTATCATATTTTGATTAATTAACAGTTTGGGTTAGGAATTATCTGTAACGAGGGAGACAATTACTTCTCATAAATTCATACTAAAAGTTTGTATGTATTTTCACAAGTTATTGGCTTCTTCACGAAGCTGACATACTCGTATATACAAAATATAAAAAAAAATCACAATTCAAGGCCCCTCGCAAGATTTATAACTGAAATAAGAACAATTTTTACCAATCTCGAGGCAAGCCATGAATCAATGTGAAAGTAAGAGACCAAAAAAGTAATAAAAAAAAAACGAATCTCTACGAGTATAGTTGAAAACTATGTGAATGAGGGCAAGTTGCAAGTATAAAAGAGCAAATGAAAACTCAAATGGAAAATTCTTACCATGAAAAGCTTGTGTAGATAGATATTTTCCCTGAAAGATCAATAAAAGAGAGCGAACAAACTCAAGTACTTGTCGAACAAACTTCTAGATTTCTTCAACCATACTCAAGATAAAGCTAAAGTTATTTAGAAGGATTATCAAACACCTTGATTTCAGAAACTAAATTCACTACACAAAATGATGAAATTCCGAAACTTGATCTAATCTGATGGTAGTAATATTGACTTGATAAATTCTTACGTATCTAATGGTTAATCCTTGTTTAAGTGTTATATCTTTGAGATGAATTCAATCCATTTTAAAGATACCAGGAGCAACAATTATAAGTTGTTTATAATACCAAAACGTCTGTGATAGAATTTTGTGGGTATATTCACTGAAAACCCTCACGAGACACAACTCGTCATATAGGGGTAACCTATAGGTTTTATTTTGCTACACAAAATGCTTGTTGCATACGCTAAATGGAATTGTAAGAAACCATGAAAGAGTTTAGTTTTCTTTTCTTTTTCTAAGGGACTAGCAATATGTTAGTTTGGGGGTATTTGATAGGCATAAAAAATGTATATTTTTGTCCTTAAATTTACATGATCTAGAACCTTATTTATTATTTTACCGGGCCTAATTGAAGTATGTTTTTACTATTGCAGGTAAAGAGACATTTATGACCAAGCCCTTCTTAAAGCCCAAGTCTTACAAGCTAAATAGCTGCTGGAGATGACCAGTTGTCAATAGCTGCTAGAGATGACCAGTTGTCAAGAGCTGCTGGAAGACTTAGAGTCGAGACTTGCTAAAAGATCTCCACAAAATCAGGAGTTGTTAAGGATTAAATTTTTTTGTTAGGTTTAAGAGATAAAGTTATTAAGAGAGAGGAGAGTTATATTTTTTCTCTAGTTAACCATCGTAGCTTTATTCTTCTAGAGAAAGAGAAAATTGTATTACTTTTTTGGAATATCTTGGGAAATCTATGGAAATCAATCCATGTAAGAGTTTTTATCAATAAGTTTTTCTTTATAATTTATATTTTACTAGATTTGATAATAGAAATATGATTTGATCTATGCATCCCTGAAGAACGACAACCCTCACCTATATTACAACACCCAATTTGATACGGTCTATCAGATATTGACATAAAGATTTGTTAGGAATATCAGGAATTGCTTGTGTTGCTCGATAGAACTCATCTCCCTTTATTGTTGGTAAGATAGCGGAGAAAGTTGTTATCATTGGAGGTAGAACTAGGACGGGTCTGTCTGGTCTTCCATCTCTTTTTCTAGCGTTGTCGGTGTTTTTTCCGCGTTGCTTGGGTGCTTCGGTATGGGATGATTTTTGGGGTAGAGATGAAAATGTTTTACGAGAATGGATAACAGATAAGCTTTTTATCTTATCCTTCATGGATCGTTCTAATTCGATGTAGTTATTAACAACATCAATCGTCTCTGTCACCATTCTGGGCTTGTACAATGTTAGCTCTTCCCGAACTTGGGAGTCGATATGCAGAGCTGAGGTGAATGCTGAAACAACAATCTTGGGATCTGAGTTCCTAATTTTTCGTGTTTCATGTAAAAATCTATTGTAAAAATCTACAGTTATCTCTCACTCCTTAGCATGAGCATAATTCGACTTGAAGAGGCGTTGCAACTGACTGAATGTAGTGATGGAGCCTTCGGGGATAGTATGAAACCATTCGAGTGGTTCATCTTTCAGGCTCATGTTGAATAATTTGCATAGCATGTGGTCGAGTTTGTAGTACAATCCAACTGCGGTTTTGAAGTGTCAGACGTGGGTGAGAGGCTCAGTGAGGCCTGCATACTGAATAAATTTTGGCATGTGGAAATTATCCAGAATGGGCATAACTTCGAGATAGGATTTGTTTCGATTTTATCAAGAGTAGATCTTCGACCTGGGATGCTAGAGTTTATGGCTTGGATTATATTATTTAGGCCATCTAAGGTAATGAATTGTGGCAGAGGAATTGGTACCTGTGGATTGAAGTCTCCCTATCCTTCAGGTCTCAATCGGTCTCTAATAGGTCGTCTTGTCGGTGGCGGTGGGGTTTGATTACGCGTACGTCGACTTCCTTGGGTTGTTGACGCTGAGAATGTAAGTCAAAAATGTTGAGAAACCCTGTCTGGATTTCCAGATCTGGATCGAGAAGTTTGTACTCGATCTTTTCTTGGATGGTTCTCTCTTTGAGTTGCCCTGAAGCGATGATCACTTCGGGCATGAGGAGGCGATGTTTGTCGGTAAGTAAATCGATCCTGAGTTCTTCGTAAATTCTCTATTTTTTCTGATGTGCCCGACTCTGTTGGTCCAAGGCCTTTCTCCTTTTGTCTCTCTGAACTTGAAGAGCCTGGGCGTAGATTTGATGATCTTCAAGCCTTTGGACTCGGTCATACTTCATCTGTTTCTGAAGTTCAATCACTGCACTGTACAGATTAACTATTTTCGGTATCAGATTGATCTCGTGGTTCCTCAGCGTAGTGGAGGTACTTCGGAGATTCATGTTTGTCATCGGACTGTCTTAGATCAGAGTGGTAAAGAAAAGTGTGGTATTCCCACAAATGACGCCAATTGTAAAGGCGTGTTTTCCGGGAAAATAATCTTCGCTAATACTTTTAGTAAGGATGGTGCAATAATAAGTTTAAATGAATAAGATTTTACATGGAAACTTAGTAAAGGCTGAGAAAAACCACGACCTCGAGGAGGATTTTGATGCAAAATCTAATAGGTTGCTAGTTATTACAATTTTTTTTGTGATAGTACAGTAATGAATAATGAATAGTAAAGTTGCGGATATGAATAACCTATTATTTGCCTGTATTTATAGTAGATACATGCAGTTTACAAAAAGAAAAAATGGTTTCCTATTTCGGGGGTAGTGGGCGAATTTCGCGAATCTCCAGCGGCCCTCTTTGACCACGCACAATAACTACTTTTAATAGTTCGAGAACTTGTGGTTGTAGACGTGACATATTTTTGAATGTTGGGCTGTCTTCGACTATGTTATGTTGACTTATCATTGTTGAATCTGGGAAATATGCTACTACACATCTATCATATAAAAGTTTCACTGTAACACTATACTCTTTCTCTAATATTGCCCCCACCTTTTGCCACCATTCACATTAAGGTGTGATTTTGTTTGTTTAGTTAAAAGCCCACATACATACTTTCACAATTCAAGAACAAATTTAGAACCTCATTAAACGTCCCACACTCTACCTGCCAATGTCATCCCCACTATAACGACAACCACCTCCCACACAAATGTGCGAGGTTCTATTTTCTACCAACCGTGCGCGGTAGTAAGTGAGAGTGCAAGCTTACATATGAATATTACTTTGAACACGAAGATTTCGAAGTTCATTGGCACGAAAATAGCACAAGGGGTGCAGGGGTGGAGCCACACTCCGCCCCCAATTTTTTATTATAGAAATTTAAGGGGTATTTTGGTAATTTCACTCATATTAATTTATAAAGGTCACAAAACATGAGTCATAGGGTATGCTAGTGTTTAACGTGGAAGATAGGAGCCTTGTATGTATCACATCATTCTATGGAACATAATATGTTTCTCCGACTGTGCATTTGGATCCAACCAACCCCATAATGGCCATAACAAAGGTCAAAGATTCCTGCGGAATCAACGGGGTACTAGATTACAAAGGCTCCTAGCACTGCCCTGGATGTCAGTAATATCGAAAATCTCGACTATTTGACGACTACAGAATTGCTTCTACTCAGGGAGGTGCAGAAGTGAACTTTGCGAGACCGTCAAAGGTTAGCAGTTCAGTTAAAGGCCCGTGAATGAAGCCACCCTTACTGCTCAATTAGATAAAACTAGGATGAAAGTCGAAAATAAACTTCTAAGTATTTCAATTGTGGATTTTTCTTCAATAAATTTACAGTAAGAATGGTTGTTAGCCGATGTTGAAGATGTCCAAAAGATATTGGAGAGGTATAGAGATTCACCAGAAGATCTTAAGATAATCATAAACAATATGAAAGAGGCAGCTAATGAAGGTTTGGATTGTCTCAAGCTTGCTGAAATTGGAAAATTTGAAATTGAAAAATTTGAAATTTGAAATCTAAAATCTGAAATTGGACAATCTGAAATTGGAGTTTGTAGGTCGAAAGGTTTATGTTTTGATGAAGAGATGATGAAAATCTGATATTATAACTAAAGAGAGAGGTGTTTATATATATATATAAGGGAAATCTGAAAAAAGAAGAAAAAAAAGAAGAAGAAGTCAGTTATGAAAGGGTGTATGATAAACATTGGTAAGTCAGTTATGAATCCCACTGACGACAAAATACTTTTTGTATCTCCTACCATAGTCACATGCTCTGTATTCGAACCGTATGAACATACGTATATTATTCAATTACGAAGAAATCAAACCAAAAAATAAAAATAGAAAGAAATTAAACCAATAAATAAATAGAAATAAAGAAATTAAAAAAGAGAGAAAAAAAAAGTCAGTCTTTGAAAACTATCTCTCTCTAAAAGAGAAGCATTTGAAGCATTTAGTTTTCTTCTCTAATGGGCGATGATAAGTCGACAACAACAATGGCAGGAAGAGATCGAGAGCTATTGATACCAGTTGCTGATTCCAACAACGACGATGACGTCTCTTCAAAACCATCGTCGTCTTCATCTGCTTCGTCGTCTCATCACACTGGTAGAGAGGTTAGATTTGTTTGATTTCGATACAAACAATGAGCTCATTTTTATACTTTATAGTTCTCATTTGTTGTTGTTGTTGTGATCTTGATTTGATATTTGGGGCATCTTAAGAAGCTAATTTAGTTAGTAGATGAATTAAGGGAATGGGTTGATGGTTAAGTGAATTTGTGTCATGGTTGATTTTGGTATGGGGTGTTGATTAGACCTAATTTGAGCTGTTTTGGAGATGGGGTTCTTCAGGATTAAATTAGTTTGTCAGGGATCTAGCTATAATAGTGAAGTGTTTTGTTTCTAATTTGTTTTAGAATATTGTTTCATTAGAATAGATGTTATAGAGTTGTTTTTTTGTGGGTTATCTTAGTAATGAGCTCATTTTGTGTGCTTCACTCAGTGGGAGCGAATGCAATGGTATGAGGAGAGATGGTAGGAGGTTGCTTTGAATAAGCTTTTGAGTGCGTGAGGTGTATTTCTCGATCAGTAGAACGGGTTTGGGTATGAGATGGTGGGAGGGATAATTAGAGTCTCCCATCTATTTCATTTTGGTGGCATATAGTCTTGAATTATTGCTGGACAAAGGATTAGGCTGTATCGAATGGGGAAGTGAGTCCAAGTTGCTATCACACCTTTAGTTTGCCGATAATAACTTCATTTTGCTGATATGCATGAGGACCATTTTGTTAATCTTTGCATAAGAGTAGGCTGTAGAATGGGGGAGGTGAGGGCTGTGCCCAGATTGACGAGTTTCTGCCGTACAACGTATATTACACTTTACATATCTGGATAGTTTCCATTTGCTGCAACTTATACCAGGTCGACGCAGATGACCAGAGGGTATTTGAGTGCTCGGAAGACACAATATATGTTGGAAAGGTGGAATAAAATGTTGCCAAAGAGCACAATATCCAGCTCAGCATCCAAGGTTTTGGAGGAATCAATGCTCAATATTCTGCGGAATCAATAAGACTATCATCTTTCAACTAGGAGGCCGTTAGCACCACAAAAGTAAAATTAGAAAGGCATTCACGCGCATAGAGTTATTAGTTCTGCCTGCAGTATAAATGACACATTTTTTTGAAATAGTTATATGAACTTTGGAGGCAGTGATATTGGCGATATTCTTAGGTGAGTGTGAGTGGGCTCATGCAAACTTCTTTTGACGTGGGCTGGAAAGGCATTGCGAACATTAAGGAGTTGTTTGGTTAAGATGTTGGATGGAGGTTGGCTATAGATCTAGTGGGAGATTTTGACAAGATAGTTAGTGAACTATATATTTAGGAAAATTTATGAGTGCAAGACAATAGTTCTAGTTGTCAAGGCTTTTGACCGTGCTAAACCTGGTGGCTTGTTTTGTCGAAATTCCAAGCGCAAGGGGCTTTTGTGTGAAATAAAAGCTTTAGATAGTCCGTTCGCAAGATTCGGGAGAAGGTGGATAGTGCTAGTCTCGCATACAAGATTAAGATGTTGATATTTTGACACCAAGAAAGTACTTTCTCTTCTGAATTGGGGTTTATTTGATTACTTGTTGAGTAAGGTGGGTTGGGGGGAACAATGAAAATGTGGAGTAAAAATGCGTCAACCTCATATTTTTGTCTTTTTGTCTACGAGAGTTCTAGGCCTAGGCAATCTTCTTTTTCGGTCAATGCATTTAGAGAAACCGTAGGTTGATGGTTTTTGTGAAAGGACGATTGGCAATCTGAAGGTTTAAAAGATTAGAGGATACTATTGACAGGGTCTTATCTTTCTCTTGCAGATGATTTTGATCTTTATAGCAATCTGAAAAATTCAAATTTCTGCCAGATATATGTGATTTTTGTATGACTGTACGTAATAAGCCGTTCTTTTTTGCACATTAATTTGAGGAAGACAGAAGACCGTAACCACGGGGTTGGGGAGGTTACAAAAGGTATCTTATCTATGATAGGAATCAGACTTATATTTGGAGAATCTTGTTCCAACAGGCTTTCTATGACAAACATCTTCATCCTTATCTGAGAACCCCAAGATGTCTAATTTGTAAAAGTTCGACTTAGTAATATAAGTAAAAATTAATGAAGGTTTATTCTTACACATATTCTTGTTGTAACTTGTAGTTTGATTCAAAAATATCTCACTGCTATTTTGTGAATCCGAAAGTAATGAAATAGCTCCCGTCTTGCTTAACTTGTGTCTATTCTGTACTCCAGAGTAATCAATTGCTTCGTAGTGATCTCTTATAGATGATAAACGAAAGCTGAATTTTTCATTTTGTTCCTTCCGATAAACATTGAATCTCGATTCTTTAGGCGATTTTGTTAACATTAGAACGCCTTCTTCAACTATTTCAGCTTTGCCGTGCTATTAATTTTCAGTATTCATTCTTGTGAAATTGTTGTTTTGCAGGCTTTCTCAAAGGTTGTTCGAAGCTGGGCTTCAAAAAAGTTTATGACTGGATGGTGAGCACGTCTATCCATACTCGTGCACATCTATGCCTTTTTTTCCTAATAGTTATTGCTTAAGCGTAAAATTTGATTAACCTACAACTTATCATCCATAATATTCAAATCACTGATCTCCAGGACAGCATATTCCAAAACCTGGAGATTATATATTCCTAACACACTTTTTTTATGGCTGCAACTTAGGGAAGTTGGATCCAGTTAGGGAAACCTCAGTTCCACTACTCAACTAGAGCCCATTTGAAATCCAAGATCAGGTCAGAGTAGTGAGCCGAGCTGGTCCAACATTCCGACTTTTAAACCTGAGCCGGGTTAAAGCTGGCGAGCCCTAGTTTGGCCAACCATTCTGATTTTTAAAACTATGTCCGAGTCGGGCCAGATTGGCTGAACAAATGCTACATAAAACAGTTAAATTCAAGGAGTTTCGAACTCCCAATCTCATAAAGCTTCTGTAGAGACACATTAACCACTTTTACGAAGTTGTTGGTCTTCCTTTAGTGTTTGCGCTGTCTATTAAGAAACAAGCCCGAGACCGAACCAATAATATTAGCACAAATCCAAATCCGAATCAGGTTGACTCTATCGAGTTTGGGCCTGGCTTGACGATGTTGCATTCGTATATATTTTATTTAATTGTGGGGAGTTGAAATGAGGAAAATAACTAACTGTAGCTAATCTGCTGGATTTTTGGAATGAACAAATTGGTGGGATTTTGATCTCTAGTCCTGATAACTGTCACGGGTTTGCCTTTGTAGAGAGGCCTAGACCGAAGCGTGCTCTAGAACAATAACGACGTCCTAGTAGGTCTGCCCTGGCCTGCTATTTTATTTCCCAAGTGAAAAAACCATCATGATTTTACTTATACTGTTTATAATTTGCTTTCAGAAAATTTAGTGTTCCTTCTGTTGTTACCATGATTGATCAGTTAATATGTTGCAGTGTTATCTTATTTCCGATTGCAATCACTTTCTATATTACGTGGTGGTTTATTCATTTTGTGGATGGCTTTTTTTCTCCTATTTATGCTCAACTTGGAATTAACATCTTCGGTATGCATACCTTTCCCCTTAACATCTGATTTCCTTTCATCATCTTCTGTTGTTATTGTCATGATTGTACTTCTTCTATGTTGATTACTGGGGCATTCTTTTGTCTCAATTAGGTCTTGGGTTCGTAACTTCAATAACATTCATATTTTTGGTTGGGGTCTTCATGTCATCGTGGCTGGGTGCTTCCGTTCTGGGCCTTGGTGAATGGTTTATCAAACGGATGCCATTTGTTCGCCATATCTACAATGCGTCCAAGCAAATCAGCGCTGCTATATCTCCTGGTATACCTTTTTTGCTCGTCATTTCGTTGATTAACTGAGGCTGGAGTCAAGTGTCAAGATATTAAGTTCAAACAATATATCCGTAAAACCATATTTCAGTATATTGACAATCTATCGGAATATTAGGTGTCATTTCTGCTGTTTCAACAGATTTATATACTGAAAATTTAGGCTGATATATTACATGTATATCATGATATATCCGAACCACGGTCCTGTCAATACTTTTTATTTTAAATTATAAAGGCAATTGTATGTGATAATATTTCAATTTAAAAAATATATATATTTACCGTATAGGTCAGATGCATCTCCATATTTAATTATAGCCATTTATGGTGTTGCTAAGATAGTTCATAACTATTTTTACAGATCAGAACACTCAAGCCTTCAAGGAAGTTGCCATCATAAGGCATCCACGTATTGGCGAATACGCCTTTGGCTTCATTACTTCAACTGTCGTCTTACAAGTAAGCGCCTGGTTCCGTCTTATCGTAATCCTTAACTATATTTCTATTGTTCCTATATATCGTAATGGTGCTGGCACATGCTGTGCGCGTATTCTTACACACTCCTTGCTTGAACCCAAGTTAGTCTGGCGAATGCAATAGTAACCATGGCGACCATTGTGCCCTTTGGTCACATTGCAATGCACCTTGCAGACCCCGTTGCAAATAATAACAACAATGACACATTTGTCACAATATGATGCATGTCTGTCATGGTTCCCTTGGCAATTTCAAATCGGCATTTTTGTTAATCTTAGGATTGAAAATCTTCATCTTCTTCTCAATCTCATATTCCTTTATTAAAATCTTTTTGCGTTCCACATGCGAGCGCTATAGACAATCTGGATGGGTATTAGGTGAAGTGAAGGACCTCAACAATGACAACGTCATTTGTTGCATCATGAATATAAGGAAACTATCCAGAATGGCCATGAAAAACGATTAAGGGTTTGCTTATATTCATGTTGCAAATTTAATTAGAAGAGTATTCCTAAATATACAATGTTCTTACAATATTTATTTCGACACTTTTGCACTCCTCATACTGTGATAAGTGGTCATGAAGAATATCATACAGAGTTGCACCAGTTTTTGGAGCTTAACTCAATCAACTATGAGAGAACCACACTAAACCATAAAATGTGCGAAGGTCAACAAGAGCTAACAAAAGTATCTAGGTGAGAGTATTCATAAACATTTTAAAAGTTGGGTTATTTTATAACATTTGATTTTGGGCTACATAGTTAAGAGTATTTGATTTGTGTGCTTTTAATTTGATTAGAGAACTGATAATAAAACCCCTAAAAATCAAATTATGGGTTCCATTTAGGGGTACAACCGGTATGGTAAAATACCAAACTGAATCGAAACCAAACCAAAGAAAATGGTTTTGGTTTAATATTTCTTGAAACCAAAAACCGAAAAAACCAAAACCAAAAAATACCAATTTTGCATGGTTGGTTTTGGTATGATAGTCTCAAAAACCGAAAAACCGAAAATACCAACCGAAAATACCAAACTAAAATTACCAAAATACAAAAAATACCAAAACCATTGGACATGTTAAACTTGGAAGTTGGAACTCATGAAAAAATATATGTTCATAAGATCTCCTTTATCATATTACTCTATAATAAAGATCACCTTTATTATATGAAATCTTGTCATGATATATTATTTTCTAGCAAATCTTTGTAACTTGGAAGCACTTGATAAACTTCTTTTCCTAGATAGATATTATAGTATAATGAGATTATACCAAAACTACCAAAATTGAGAATACCGGAAATATCTAAAACACATATACCAATAAGCAAACCATAAAATAGACCAAAAGTTACCGAAACCAAAATATACCGAAAAATTGACGGTTTGGTTTTGGTTTCTATACTTTGTAAACCGAATGGTTTGGTTTTGGTATTGGTATTTGCGAAATACCAAACCAAACCGACCAATACCCACCTCTAGTTCCATTTTATAATCAAGATTAATTAGTATCTATTACGGATTTGATAAAAGTATGAAACAAGCAATCTGATTTTTGTAGATAAAAAAAATGTCAAATCAAATCAAATAGAATAACACATATCTACTAGAATCAGGTTGCTTGCTCCATACTTTTATCAGATCCATAATAAATATTAATAAATCTTTTTATCAGTTATCTAATCAAATTAAAACCTCACAAGTCAGATACTCTCAAATATAGAGCTCAAAATCAAATGTTATCAAATAACCCAATTTTTTGGATGTTAATGAATTCACTAGCCTATGATGTATTTTACTTTTGCTAGCTCTCGTTGATCTTTGCACATCTTCTGGGTTGGAATGATTCTCTCATAGTAGGTCGAGTTATGTTGCAGGAACTGATGCAACTCTGGATGGTATTCTTTAGAGCACTTATCAGTATGAGGAGTACAAAAGGGTTGAAATAAATTCTGTTAGAGCATTGAACATTTTGGAGTATCCTTCTAATTAATCATGAATATAAGTAAACCCCTCCGTAGATCTCAAGAATAGTGTACATTTAGGATAATTTGCTGAAAAGTTGGTCTGAAGTGTGTCCCTTTGGGCCCGTCCACCAACCCGACACAACCAAACACTTATGTCTCTTAATGATGTTTAAACGTATTTACAAGTTCTTGGGTTTCCATATAAGGGGGGACTCTCAAGTCATGGTTACGAGGCGCTTTCATATCTAAAAAAGATAAGCAAATATACACATTGTCTAAAACACATTGGTCAAAATTGGAAAAGAAGGGAGTCTTTCATATTTGGACCATATTGGCCAATTGCCTCAGTTTTGGGTTGCCAATTTTCATAAAATCATCCATAATCTTTCACAAGTCTCAAGTTTTGAATTTGCACCAAACAATGTCTTATTGTTGAGGTCTTTGACTTTGTCGAATTCACAGCCAGATTATTTGTAGTACTCATATTTGAAGCGAATAAAGACGTCAAGAAAAGAAAGGAGAAGAAGATAGAAGTTTGGATAAATAAAGCGTTGTTTGTTTCTTCATAAAATTCCATTTTTTCAAATTAAATTAAGGACAGGTAAGAATTGAGGGATGTTTATTCGATTTACAAAAATATATTTCCCATGATTTCGAATGAAGAAGTAGATTTGCTGTTCTTAAGTTGTAAAGGTGGCGCTACTTTCAGACAGCAAAGAAGATATTGTGTGGACTGGGTTTTTGTTTTGTACGAAATTATTGAACCGCATGGAGGTAAGTTGGTTTGTCGCAACATTAGCAACTGAAATTGCAACATTGTGGTGGATGTGTCGTATTGTGGCGGATGCGTCACTGCTGCAACTATTAGCAATAGAGGTGGTCTGTGAGGTCTATTGTGATGTGACCAGTGGTCGTCAGGGTTGCTATTGCTCTTGGCAAACTTGCCTTCGGCGTAGTCATATCATTTTCATAGTTTTTTTTAATTACATCAGTTAATTTGGATTAGCTGAGTAGGATTCTTAAGAAGAAGAAAAAATCAGCTTGGTAGGAGTATGAACATCTGGTGGGAATTTTTGATTGCACATCTAACTAGTGTAGCTCCCCTTATTTAATCTTTTATTTAGCAATTGAATAGGTTCACTTAAAGTTAGTATTTAGCTTTATTGAATTTGTAGGACAGATGTAATGAGCAGATGAGGTAGATATGGGTGAAGATCACGAACGATTTGTAAGAGTTTAGACATGTTTATTCTTAGGAACTGTCTAAAGGACAACATTTACGGAATATAGCATGGGAGAATTTGGCTGAATTCGCTCTCTCAAGAGAATCATCAGTGTTGCTTGAGTCTAGCACTCCTGAGGCCCTGAATACTAAAGTCCAGATCCAAACAACTTTAACCATGCCCCATAAATCATAATTAGGATTCAGGAGAAAACCTTCATACCTAGCTAAGACCTTAGGCAGATAAAGACAACCCGAACACAAACAGAAATAGAGTCGTTGGATCTCAAGGGATATAGTTTGCTGATGTAAAATGATTAGTCTTTTAAATGATCCGGGCTACCTGGACAAAGAACACCTAAAGAAAGCGATCCACAGTTTCTTGCGCATCCAAAGTCCAACCCGCTCCTTGTATAAATTTGTCCTTTTGACTTGTCTTTTCCTTTGATTAATTACTAAATACAAATAACTACGTCTTCAAAACACCCATTTTACATCGATGAACCTTTGTGCCCACCTCGCCATCCATTCTGGACTACCTCCATTTACAACACCACTCATGACTTCAATCTCTTCAAAATCTCAACCCCTAAAACCATTCTCAACTTTAGAGAATACAATGTTTTTGCCGTATTCTTTGTATTTCCTGGTGTCCCCTTCATGTTGAATGGTAGAAATTCATTTTCATTATTTTTTTAGTTTTGCCAATATAAAAAGGAAAGGAAGAAGAGATGTTAGTCCAAAATCATCTAAGTTCCTCTGATGTGAAATATTTACTATATTGAATCTAGGCTTTCCTCTTTTAAAAAGTTGGTAAACAAAGTTTAGGTTTAGAGTCTTTAGACTTTACAGTACCTTCACATTGATTCAAGTACTGAAGTACATTGCAGAATCAGCGTGGTAACCTTGGAACCTGTTGTGGGTTAGGTAAAACGTAATTATGGTTTTTATGTGTTCTTTCCAATTTCATCCTTGTTATCCATGGTAGAAAGCGTGGACAATTTCTTCAATTGGTGTAAAAATGGAAGTGTACACGAGTGCTTAACTTAGCCGCACTGTTCAGTTGTGTTCGCATGGTCGGCCTCTTAATACTAGTTCAGACAGATTGCATCTCTTGTTAGACCTTTTTTTATTGCTTATGTTTTCATAGATTAATTGTTGGTAGATTGATTAAAGATTTAATGGGATCCAAAATATTTGAACTGGTGGAAATATTTTATCATATGTACTTACAATTAAGTGATCTTTCCATTCACACGAATCACACCTGTGCTTATACAGAGTTACGCCGGAGAAGAGGAGCTGTTCTGTGTTTATGTTCCCACTAACCATCTTTACATTGGTGATATATTCCTGATCAACTCCAGAGACGTCATTAGACCGAACTTATCGGTCCGTGAAGGAATTGGTAAGTACTAGTCTATTATAATTGTTGGTAATTGATCAAATTCAGGTTAGAAGGGGGAAATTGCACAAAATGATGATTAAAGCCGGGAAAAAATAGAAAACTTGATGCACTAACACGACATCCAAGGAAAATTCATGTAATGGTACCACAGGATCCATCATGCTCGAAAGCAGAACAAAGAAGATATTATCCGTGTGCTGGCCTCTCATTCATAGTTCTATCTTTGTCCTCAATGAATTAGTGTTGTAATAGAATTTGACCCCCTAAGTGAGAAAATAATATAACTCCTTCAGTTACCTCTAAAAGTCCAAAAGCCCAAAACCCCTAAAACTTTTGGCTTCAGGTTATAATTTTATGAGCAGTACAACATTGTAGTCTAGTACTATCAGGATCCACAGAACGTTAGGTTAAAACCATATAAATTACAGACCAATAACTTTTCATTGTTTGTTCATTTTTAACAGTTTTTCTATTCATTTTGGCTGCAGAGATTGTTGTATCTGGGGGAATGTCTATGCCCCAGATCCTGTCGACTTTAGACACACATACTATCCAAGTGGAAAGAAGTAGAACGGGAAGAAGTTAAAGAAGAAGACTTAGAAAGTGGGAAGACCGGTGTCTACTTTCAATTCTTTTTGGTTTGTAAGGTCAGCTAGCAGAATTATCTCCATCTGTTTATACTAGGTTTAAGGTAGCTGGAAATTCGAACATTGTCTTTTAATTCTCTATTCTCCGGCCGAGGTGTTGAGTTGAGATGTAGTTTTTCATTGCATGAGTTCCCCGAAGAATACCATGTAGCAGCAGCTTCCAAATACTGTTTGTTTTAACATATTTGTTATGGAGAGGTAGTTTCTTCAATTTCATTGTAAGCTTACTGTTTTTCATTTTCTGACTTATGTTAGTATTGTAAGGGGAATGTTTTAAAGGTTTTCTGTATGTAGCGTTTTTTTCTTTCTCCTGCAATGTGTATCAATCACGCGCCACCTTGTTGAATTTTGGTTCCGATGCAATCATTTACTATTATTATCAGCCTTAATTTTTGTTTTCCCTTATTTGCTGTTTCTTTTTTGTGTGTCCAACTATGTATTTCAGTAGGGCACTTGCATTTTACAATTACAAATATAGTGTGAAGCTAAACTTATTCCCTATCCTCATGTCAACTTGAAAAAATGTTTCACTGTTTTTATGAGTCTGAAGATACCATGAAATCTACATATTATTAAAGACGTGAAATGAATGGGTACAGAGTCTACAGACCATAGGCAGATGTTTATCTTGATTATGGGAATTTCATGCACGAAACAAAATTGATCAGTGACTTGCTTTCGGTAGTTGATTTATCTTCATGTAACTGAAATGGTTTAAGATAACGCAACACCTAACAAGTAAGGTAATTCCCACATTTGAATAGGCAACAAATGGTGTCGAATAGCTTCATTTCTCCATGTTTTTTTTACCTCCTTCGATCTTCGTCTTATTGCGTTTGACCTTTCCAATCTCCTTCATACAGCATCGTCTCCACTGCTCAATTCTTCTTCCCTCGTTATCTTTAGAAGTATATGTAAAATGGTTTTTTGCGAATCCGTAAGTCAAAAGACTATACGGAGTTATTTCACATGGACACAGATAGAGCTGGTAAAGTGACCCGCAACTTGCCAACCCGACCCGGCCCGGTTTAGAAGAATATGTAAAATGGTTTTTTGTGAATTTGTAAGTCAAAAGACTACACGGAGTTCTTTCACATGGACACATATAGAGCTGGCAAAGTGACCCGCAACTCACCAACCCAACCCGGCCCGGTTTTAAGGAGGTTTGGGTTTGGCCTTAATGGGTCGCGGGTCATTTGACCTGAACCCACCTAACCCATTTAATAAATAGGTCGGGTTAGGGTTTCCCTTAAGTAGTTCGGGTTGACCCGTGACTCGTTTAGGTTTTTTGTAAATATGTCGTAATACCAAACCCTTTTGGTAACGTAACACCAAACCCTTTTGATCAAGTCTCAGTGTCTCACACTCTCAACTCTCAACTCTCAAGATACTCTCCTCTCTCAAAGCATCTTCAGCAGTGCAAAAACGAGTTTGGGTTGGGTTGTGTTTGTTTTGTCAGACCAAACCTAAACTCTAACCCAAACGTCTTCCAGCAGTGCAAAAACGAGTTTGGGTTGGCTGAGCTGGCGTTGTCAGAACTCAACTGAGTGTGAGCTCCTCACAAAAAAGAAGAAGTTTGGCGTACTTTTAATTACCGCGCGGTGTTCTGATTACAGCTCGGATTTAGTCTTCTTATCCATTATGGTGGGCTAAGATGAACCTGGCTATTTCTTATCTCCTTTGAGAAGAGAAGAGAGCCTCTACGTAGTCAAAAAACATCATCGTCCCAAATAACAAACTCCGGCACCAACAGTAATAACTCAACACCGTCGACCCCATCATCCCATAACCCACCTTCAACACCATTCTTTCAACACCCATCATCACAATTCACTCCATACCTCTACCACAACCAATCTCAATTCTAATCACATACCCCACTTCTGTTTACCATATCGCAAGGGGATACCTTCGGAGGACAATATCAAAATCCTTTTACGCTCTCTCAACCACAACCTCAGACGTTTAGGCCGTACTATCAACACTATCCGGTCACTCAACCTCAAGGTTTTCAACCTCCAAATTACTTTTAAAATTATTTATTCAATGGTGAATCTACCGAGTTAAATATGAGCTCCATAAATGCTTCAATACCTGTTGACGTTACGACGGCCGAGAAAGAAAAAGGAAAAGGAAGAAAGAATAGAGCACCCGCAAAACAAAGACAAAATGTGCAAGTGCCGGATGATGCTAAATTTTTGGATGAGACGGATGATGCTAGACTTCATTGGATGAATACGGACTTCATGTGTCTTGCAAATGCATGGATAACGGCTTTTGTCCAGACCATGGGGCTCACAAAGGGTTTTACTTTCTATCAAAAGATCAACATTGCCTTTAACAGAGACCCCGACGGCCCTACACGACGATCATGTGGGTCAACCAAATCTTAGTGGTATCCTCTTAATGCACAATGTGTGAACTATAATGGGATAGTTGTTTTAAGTACAATTTTGGCACGAGAACGGAAAAATCGAGGATGACCGGGTACGTTTTAATTTGCTTTAACTCAATTTTGTTTATTTTTCTTGGATATACACGTTATTTATTTGTATTTGGTAATTTTGGGAATTGTAGAAAAATGATGCACACAGGATTTATCAAGGTATGAATGACGGCAATGAATTCAAATACTGTGAAGCGTATAAGATTTAAGTACGAGAACCACGATTGGCCAACCTAAAAAATGATGGTTTGAACCATGCAGGAAATCTACCCA
Organism: Kingdonia uniflora; assembly: GCA_014058105.1. Taxonomy (NCBI): domain Eukaryota; kingdom Viridiplantae; phylum Streptophyta; class Magnoliopsida; order Ranunculales; family Circaeasteraceae; genus Kingdonia; species Kingdonia uniflora. The sequence continues at coordinate 851,420 of JACGCM010000115.1, read as the reverse complement.
GAAATGTGGTGTCGAGAACATTGCACAATTCTTCTCCGGGGAACTCGATCGGATCAAACAACCTATCGGAGGATCTCGACGACCAACCTACACTTCAATCCGCTCCCCAAAATTCTGAATTAGATGGTTTGTTGTATGAGTGTGGAACGAGGCCCATCGGCCAAAAAATTTTTAAAAAAAAAATGTTATAAGAAACAAGGGCGTATATGAGATTATTGCATCCGGCCTAAGTATGGCGACAATGCTTACGGAGATGAGGTTGGAGAAGAGACAAACGAAAGAAAAGAAAGAAAGAAGAAGAGCAAAAAAAAAAAAACAATGGCAAACCAAAATAGATTTGGAACAAGCAAAAGAAGATCGCAAAATCATGGATAAAGATCTGAGTAATCTTTCTGGACATGTATTGCAATACTATTAGCAAAGGCAAGCTGAGGTCATGGAACGTCTCAACAAGAATGGCGGACCAAGTACCGGTTCATGTTATTAAATGTAATTTAACTTTGTCGAATGTTGTTTAATTTTTAAGAGCATAGTTTACTTTCCAATAATGTATTCGTTTGAAGAATGTATTTCGTTATTGAAGAATGTAATATTTTGAAGAAATGTTTTTTTCCGAGAATATTGTGTTAATACAAGATTAATCCAAAATCAAAAACTTGTTCAATAAGAAATCAATAATTCATAATGTTGTACGACAAGAATTATTAAATTACACAAAGTTCTTAGATAATACTTGATTATAACACTATAAATGAAGATTTCCCATCACGGCCTACAAATGCTCGATTAGATCATCATTTAGATCAAAGTGTATTTTTTGACTTTAGATAAAAGTGTATTTTTCGACTTCGAATTCGGTTTATTTTCGTTATAAAAGCTTCTATTGTTCCGCGCTCGCGTACAATAGGTTCCTCTTGGATAGTTGAGGGATCCTCGGGATCGTAGCCTAAATATGATGGGAATGAAACTCGTTCCTCTTCGATGATCATGTTGTGCATTATCACGCACGCCTTCATGACATTGTTCAAAACCTCGGGTTTCCACAATTTAATCGGATTTTTGACAATATTGAACCGTGATTATATAATCCCTAACGCCCGTTCTACGTCTTTTCGACAACTTTCTTGCTGTTGAGCAAATAATTTTTATTTCACTGTAACCGGATTGGAGATGGTTTGGACGAGTGTTCCCCATTTGGGGTATAACCCATGTCATAAGCTTTTCCGGCAATTGTATAATTGCAAGGCGGAACGATACCATCGGCGAGGTCGGTGAAAAGATGTGATTGGTGTAGTACATTGATATCATTTTTAGCCCCTAGTAACCCAAGAAAAGCATGTCAAAACCAAATGTCGTGTGAAGCTACCGCTTTAAGAATTATAGTTGCCTTGGGGTAATGACTAGTAAACTGACCGTGCCAAACTAAGGGACAATTTTTCTGTATCCAATGCATGCAATCAAAGCTTCCTAACATGTTAGAAAAACCCCATGACTCTCCTATCGCTTTGAACTTTTCGGCGTCGGGCGTGTTTGGTGCTCGAAGATGTTCCCGTGTGCGGAGATAGGGTCACTCCTCTCAAACGTTGGTGGCAGATAACGCACACATTTTTGTTCCCGTGTGCGGAGATAGGGTCACTCCTCTCGATTTTACTATGCTGACATTATTGTCAATCAGCCAATATCCAATGCAGGTGCCGTATGACGACGCATGGAGTATTTTATCCAATGCGAGGCAATTGCTCCCCAATATTGATTTCACCCATATAAAGAGTGGGAACGTCAACATTTCACACTTGAAGACGTACTTGACCATCGCAGCTAATCGGGATGATGATTTTACTATTGCTTGTACTTTTATCCTCTTCATGATGGGACATTTGTGGTTCCAAACGGCCAACGACACCCTCCCGCTTGGATATCTCGCGATCATGGCCTATTTGGACAAGGCTGCCCAATATGACTGGGGCTATTCTTGCTTCCCTGTACCATGGTTTGGATACCACAGTCACCACCGGAGGTGCCATCACTGGATTTTCCCAACTTCTTGAGGTGCACTAAGACTTTTTCCTTACAAGCTACAAATCAAATATATTTCAATAAATGTCTTAAATATAATGTCTAATTGTTTTTTATGTTGATCCGAAATATAGTATTGGTTCTATGAGTATTGTGGGGTTAGTCATCCTATAGTAAAATAAACGGTTAAGTTCTCGGCCTATCCGCGCTTTAGAGCATGGGAGAGGGGAAACATGGGAAAAACAAATGACCAGCCAACCAATCTATTTATTCTTGGCAGATACCACATTAACTACCATACTATTGAGACGATCACCAGGGAACCTTGGTTTGAGTCTGCGGTGTCTGAGATAGATGACGTACTGACTGCAAAACTCTTATTCCGTAAGAGGATGCCACTTTAAGTACCAAACGGAAACTGTGAATTTTACTTGGGGGATAGATGCTAGAGGCAGCTGACTGGCGAGGCACGTATTCCTTTGGATCCTTCACTTAGCATGTCGTCACATATTATGCCAGCGGCTTTACAGGAGATGAGACAGGCCGGGTTCCTTGACTGTGAGCAGTTTATGGTAGGGGAGGAGTGAGAGGCTTATGCCTCATACTGGGCTGAACAAATTTTGGAGGTAGGCCACCTGTTGACAGATTCTCAGAGGATGGGGAATATAGATATGTTCGGACCCACTACACTTAGGGCTGGTATTATACCTGTGGTGGTTACATCAGCGTCTGTTCATAGCTTGTCCCAGGATTTCAGTTTGTCTGGTGACCCGAGGGGCCAAACCCCAGGTTACACAAGACGTGGATAGGGAGGCGTGAGATATTCCCCATCCACCGCTTGAGGGACCCATCACCCATATCTTTATCCTACGACGCAGAGGAGCTGTGGCACCTGACACATGGTATGCGGCAATTTTGTCTTACAGAGTCTGCGCGGGACCCCCAAAGGATGCAGGAGTTGACTGATAAGATAGCTACTCTGAGGAGGCACTTGGACAGTGTAGATGACCAGCTGTATGCGCATGTAAGTAATTTATTTATGTTTTTTTTTTAATGTCATATTTATTTTATCAAAATATTTATAAATTTTCTTTATCCCATTCAGGACCTACGGCTGAGGAGAGAGCGTGACGTACAGGTGGTGCCCTAACACCTGGAGGTGGCTCGAGGATGAGGCAACATGGATCCGGTCTTCGAATCAGGGGAGGCTGTACTAGCCGCAAGGGGCGAGGTACTCGAGATGATTATGAGTAGATATAGGTGTTTTGATGTTTTTGTAGACGATGTAGAAGCTCAGCTATAACTACTAGTATTTATTATCTCGTGTTTCTGTTTTGTTTCCCTTTATTTATTTTTTGTAATCCCATGTTATAGTTTAGCTAGAATGGTTTTTGGGAGAGTTTGTGTGATGTTCATTAGCCATGACTATCTAATGTTAAAATTGATTGAAGTTTTTAGGTTTTTGGTAGAGTTTTTTCAATATCTATTCGAACAAACAATTTGCATGTTCGAATAAATTTGCACAATTTTGCACAATTTGACACTGAGCAGTTTTATTTTAATATAACCAAATTTTGTTCGAACAAAATTTGTACTGAGGTCGAATAGAAACAGAGATTTGGCGGTGAAATGAATACCGCGCGTTGTTCATTTCACCGCCAAATCCATGATTTTAAGACCCACATCTTCTTCCCCTTTTATATTTCTCCCTTTTCCACTTCACTCTTCCATTGAAAAATTATTCACCATCTGGTATTATACCCATCTCTCAACTCCACAACCTCAAATGTCTTCTTCATCATCTGATTCATCCATTGGTGATCCTCCAGGTTTATCATCATCGTCCTTCTCTGGCGATCTTATCTTTGATTGTGCGGCGATAATTTACATTCTGCACCAAGCTGTAATGAATATAGTAGTATATGATGCAACTTCGAGTCACGACGGGAGTGTCATGGGTCGTAAGGATAAGAGAAAGAAACAAGATCACCCATTGGGGAATTACATCATTATACGGGACTACTTCAAGCCGAATTGCACATATGAGCCATGGGAATTTTGGCGATGCTTTCGTATGAGTAGAGACATGTTTATGCGTCTATTTGATGCATTCGTTGCACATGATTATTATTTTGTCCAAAAACCCAACAACGCTGGTACTATGGGGTTATCACCGTACCAAAAGGTAGTCGCAGCACTATGCTTCCTAAGCTACGGTGTTACGACAAATCTTTTTGACGAATATATCCGAATAGGAGAAAGCACAACCTTGTTATGTGTGAAAATATTTTGTGTCGCAGTTATACAAATTTTTGGCGAAGAATATCTTCAAGAACCAAACACGGCCGATGTCAAAAAGTTAAAAGCGATCAGAGAGTCACGGGGATTTCCCGGCATGTTAGGTTGCCTTGATTGCATGCATTGGATATGGAAAAATTATCCCAAAGCTTGGCACGGTCAATTTACTGGTCATTACCCCAAGGCGAGACTGATTCTTGAAGTGGTAGCTTCACACGACCTTTGGATTTGGCATGTTTTTTTTGGGTTATCAGGGTCTAACAATGATATCAATGTCCTGCACCAATCACATCTTTCCACCGACCTGGCCGATGGTATCGTCCCGCCTTGCAATTATACAATTGCAAGAAAAGCTTATGATATAGGGTATTTACCTTGCGGATGGCATATACCACAAATGGGGAACACTTATCCAAACCATATCCAATCCGGTTACAACGAAACAAAAAAAATTTGCTCAACAACAAGAAAGTTACCGAAAATACGTAGAACGGGCGTTTATGGTTTTACAATCTCGGTTCAATGTTATAAAAAATCTGGTTAAATTGTGGGAACCCCAGGTTTTGAGCAATGCCATGAAGGCATGCGTGATAATGCACAATATGATCATCGAAGAGAAACGAGGTGCATTCCCATCATACTTAGACTACAATCCGGCCGGGCCCTCAACTATCAAAGGCGAACGGTTCGATATTGTACGCGAACGCGGAATAATATAATCTTTTATATCAAAAATGAACCGGATTCGAAGTCGAGGAGAACTGCACTTTGATCTAAAGGATGATCTAATTGAGCATTTATGGGTCGTGAAGGGAAATCTTCAAACTTAGTACTCCATTTCTTGTATTATCTGCGTGTTCTTGTTGTAATTTAATGTTTCTTAGTCGTACAAGTTTATTAAACATGTTTTTAATACGCAATATTAATCTTGTATTTATTTTAACGCAATATTATCGGAAATAAATATTTCGAAAACAAGATGACATTCTTCAATAGCAAAGTACATTATTCAAACGATTACATTATTGGAAGGTAAACTACATTCTTGGAAAGAAAACTTATATATACAGTAAAGTTAAATTAAATTTCATCACCACTTCAAGTACCTGGTCTACCCCTCTTGGTCAGACGTTCCATGACCTTAGCTTGCCTTTGTAGATAGTATTGTAATTGATGTCCAGAAAGAGTACTCAGGTATTTCTCCATGATTTTGCGATATTCCTTTGCTTGCTCGAAATCCATTCTGGCTTGCTAGTGTGGCATTGCTTATGTTCTTATTCTTTTCTTCTCTTCTTTTGCTTGTCTCTTCTTCAGCCTTAGTTCATCCAGTATTGTTTGGATACTGCTACATGATGCAGCAACACCATCCAATGCCATTTGTGCTGCAAGGTTCTTTCTATAGAGTTTTTGGCCGATGGGTCTGCTTCCACCCTCATACAATGAACCATCTAAATCAAAATTTGGGCTCGTAGATTGAGGTGTAGGTGGGCCGTCGGGGTCCTCCAATAGATTGTTTGATCCGACCGAGTTCCCCGGAGAAGAATTGTTCGATGTTCTCTTGGCTACTTTCTTGGTATATTCCCCGCATGGTTCAACCCATCATCCCTTAGGTTGGCCTATCACGGTTCTCGCGCCAAAATTTTATACGCTTTACAGTGTTTGAAGTCATTGCCACCATTCAAGCCTTGATAGATCTTGTGTGCATCATTTTTCTACAATTCGTAAAATTACCAAATACAAATAAATAACGTATATATCCGCGAGAAATAAATGAAATTGAGTTAAAGGAAATCAGAGCGTACCCGATCTTTTTATGTTTTCCCACTGCTATTCCTAAATCATTCTTAAGCAACTATCCCTTTGTACTCCACACATTGTGCATTAATGGTATACCAGTGAGATTTGGTTAACCCACTTGATCGTCGTATGGGGCACTCAGGGTCTCTGTTAAAGGCAATGTTGACCTTTTGATAGAAAGTGAAACCCTTTGTACGGCCCGTAGTCTGGACAGAAGCTGTTTCCCACGCCCTTGCGGGACACGTAAAGTCTGCTTCTGTCCAATGCATTCCACCATCATCTATCTCGTCCAAAAACTCAACATCCTCTGACACTTGCATGATTTGTCTTTGTTTTGCGGGTACTCTTTTCTTTCTTTCTTCCTTTTACTTTTCCTTTCTGGGGCGCCGCCGCTTCAACAGGTATTGACGCATTTGCGTCACTTTGACTATGCTGAGTAGATTCACCATGGAATAGGTAGTTCTGAAAGTAATTTGGAGGTTGAAAACTTTGAGGTTGAGTGAGCGGATAAGGTTGATAGTACGGGCTAAACGCCTGAAGTTGCGGTTGAGAGAACGTAAATGGACTTTGATATTGTCCATAACTGGGATCCTTTTGCGACATGGTAAACGGAGTTGAGGTCTATGATTGGAATTGAGGTTGAAATTGCGATAGATTTTGGTAGAGGTATGGAGTGAATTGTGATGATGGGTGTTGAGCGAATTGTATTGAAGATGGGTTTATGGGAGGATGGGGTCGACGGTGTAGAGTTATTACTACTAGTGCAGGAATTCACTATTTGGGGAGAGCGTAGAAGTTCTCCTCTGCTCTGCAATTGGTTTTGAGGAAGAAGAAGTAGACATGGAGTGATGAGAGAAATATTTGAGTTTGGAGAAGTTTGGATTACCGCGCGGTAATCTAAACACCGCCAAACTCAATTTTTTTTGGGTGTAGCTCCTCACACTCGGTTGAGTTACTGTAGCACCACGTTTGCAAACTCACACTCATTTACACCGTGCTGGGAGACTCAAAGTGTGAGTTTGAGTGTGGGTTTGCAAACCCATCTCAAACCCACACCTTCCTGCAAGTAAGTATGAGTATGGGTTTGTTGGGTCTGACGTGTGGGCTAGCGCAGTCAGAGCCCACACTCAACTGCTGGAGATGCTCTCAGTCTCTCTCAACAGCAACTCTGCAGCCTCTCTCCTCTCCTCTCCTCTCCTCAATCCTCAAAATCTAATTCATCTGTTTTGTTGGTTTGTTAATGGGGTTTGTAGTTTGTTGATTCATCTCCTCAGTCCTCAGTCTTCAGTCACAAGTCACAAGTCACAACACCAAACCCCTATTTTCATCTGTTTTGGCACTCAAGATTTGTTGGGGTTTTGTGATTCAAGAGGGAGGTATCAGAGAAGGAGAGTGCTGTTGAGAGAGAGTGCCTTGAAGTTGTTGAGAAGAGAGTGCCTGAAGTTGTTTCTTGTGCTGATATCATTGTTGAGGTAATTTCTTCACTCAGTGCTTGTAATCTAATTTTTTCACGGTATCTCTTACTTTGTTGTTTTTATCTTTGGTTTGGGTAGATCTTTGCTTTACGCCTTGTAGTTTGAAGATTTGATTCAAACCCCATTTTACCAATTTGGTGATGTTATTGTTGGGTGTATGTTTTTATAGCTTAAGTTTAGTTTTCTTCCATTGGAGTTGGATGTGAACAGCTTTTCCTAAAACAGCCATCATGTGTTGTTGTTTTTTTCCAGACTTCATTTTCTTCTTCTTTTGCTCTTCTGGTTGTATTTTTTTTTTCCAGACTTCAAGCATAGATTACACCTTTCTGTCTCTCTGCCCATAAGTCCATAAGTGATATACTGTAGCTGGAAGAGCAATCTTGATCAACCTAAGCATATCTGTTTTTGTTTTCAGATTTAGGATCCATTGTAATTTTGAAGACCAGTTTAGAGGTATTCTAGCGCTGCAGGTGCATCACATAAGTCGGGAAGAATTTAAGGCCAAATGGATACTTGTTATATTTACTTTTAGGAATCTGTAGATTCGCATCCGTGATCTGCCTGACTTGTTCAACTTATAAAAAAATCTCCATGATGAATACGAAATTTATGAATCTAGTATTTATACATGGAAATAAAGTACAGAGAAGTGTTGGATTTTGAAATGCATAATATTCCTGAATTCCTAGTTTCCTACTTCTATTTTTGTATTCAAGTCTCTTTCGCATTTGCTTCTTAGGTGACTAATGCACCCGAGACTGTTTTCAAGTTATGCAGTCCTAGAAAACTTATGGAATGCTCGATGTGTGGGATTGTTAAGCAAAAAGAATATTTTAGAAAACTTGCTAAAATATTTCTAAAAATGTTTGTCGCCATTGACGAATTTATCTATCTACTAAAAATAGGGTCAACTTGATGGCTAGACCCAGGTTATTTTTTTTTATTTTTTTTTAACAAATGGTATTAGGCTATTAGCTCGAGAAGCAAACTGTTTTGCGTCCCTTGTATCGTTCGCATTGCACAATGATAACTCCACAAATTCTCCATAGTCATATCATATGGGGCAACTAATTTCGAAAATATCATGGATGTATTTGTGTGTTACCCAATTTACTTCAACAATTTTTGGTGTCTAATTTAGATGTGTAAACAAAGAACAATAAACTGTGAAGTAAAAAAAGGTAAGAGAGATGAACTCATTTGGGTCAAAGTTCCGCAACAGCAATGGTGAAATGGAGGGTTTGAGAAAAATAATAGTTTTCTAGAGTGCATTTCTAGTTTTAAGTAAAGTTGCCAATTGAAACGTCGTTTTACTCTTAAAATTATTGATACTGGCGATACCTGTATTATTCTCGCCAGGAGGTGAAGGACCGGAGATGGTGGCGACGACCAATCTCAATGCTACATTTTCAACTTATATGTAGCATTGAGATGGTGGCGACGACCAAAGGTGGGCGCCGGAGACGTAAGTTAAAGCCAAGCCAAAAGGCGAGTTTAAAGTCGGAGGTGGACAAAGCTAGCTAAAGTAGCAAAATAAGGTATTGAGCTCGCTCATAAACTATAACTCCTTTTTTTACTCACGCCTCCGGTGCCCACCTCCGGCTTCCTAACCCTTGCTATACCTCCGGCGTAAGCTGATAATGTAGCATTGAGATTGGTCGTCGCCACCATCTCCGGTCCTTTCCCTCCTGCCGAGAATAATACAGATTTCGCCGGTATCAATAATTTTTAGAGTAAAGCGACGTTTCAATTGATAACTTTACTTAAAACCAGAAAGACACTCTAGAAAACTACTATTTTTCTTAAACCCTCCACTCCACTATTGCTGTTGCGGAGCTTCGACCCAAATGAGTTTCTCTCTTAATTTTTTTTACTTCACAGTTTACTATTCTTTGTTTACATATCTAAATTAGACACCAAAAATTGTTGAAGTAAATTAGGTAACACACAAATACATCTATGATATTGCCGAAATTAGTTGCCCCATATGATATGAATATAGAGAATTTGTAGAGTTATCATTCTGTAATGAGTGAACGATACAAGGGACGCGATACTGTTTACTTCTCGAGCTAATAGCCTAATACCATTTGTTAAAAAAAATAAAAAATTACATGGGTCTAGCTATCAAGTTGGTCTTATTTTTAGTAGATGGATAAATTCCTCTCTCGCAACAACATTTAGTAAGAATTAGTAATAAAGTGTTGGCATTTTTATGGTAGGCGTGGCTGTTGAGGACTTACTTGAAGTGATATAAGTTGTAAGCGTAGATGGGAGTGGAGGAAATGAATCCTGCGTCACAGCCTTCTAATGAGATGGCAACCGACAATGTTGAGGACTTACTTGAAGTATGTATTCTTGTTTATGGATACATTTTTGCGACATTTGGGCTAGTTATTGAATATTTCTGTAAATAGAATACTAAGGATTATGTATCTGTTTTATAACAGGCTGCTCGATATAGCGACATTGATGATGTCACGAGCTTAGCATCTACTGGCATTTCACTTGATTCTAAGGATGATCAAGGCCGAACAGGTGCATAACTGGATACAGAAAAAAACTTTTGTGTGTGAACTATGTTATTAATATTGCATGCCCCCAGTAGCTGACATTGAGTGATTTTGTGAAAGAAATATTATGATAAATGTTTCCTTTTCTGCATTTACTCTCTGTTGCTCTCACAGTTTTATAGGGTTCTAGGATTTTTTTTTAACCACAACGTGTTTATGTACTGAGCTCATTAGTATTTAGCATATAATTTTCTTCTAATTGCCTCTGCGCGGGCATTTTATTTGCAGCACTTCATATGGCTGCTGGTAATGGGCATCTTGGCATTGTTGAGTATCTTATCAGAAAAGGGGTGGTAAGTAACTAACTTATAACATCTCATTTATTTTCATAGGTGCATATTATAATTATTTGATTCTGCAGTATTTGCTTATTCTTCCCTGTTTACTTTATTAAGCAAGGTGTATACCTTAATAAGCATCTTTTGATGTGCAATTTAACATATAAATGGATGAAGGTGCATTCGAGTATGACTAGATTTTTTCTGCTCTCATATTACCAAGACGGCAAGACCTAATTAGTTAAATTTAAGATCTACCTTTGTTGGAGTAGGTTGCTCTCAAAGAAAAGTTAAGAAAGATCACATTAAGTACTACCAAATATAGATAAGAAATCAGCTGTAGATATGCTTTCTTTCAAAGAGTGATTCAGAGTAATGTTCATGGCAGATCCCAGCTTAAGAATTTCAGACGAAATGTTCTTCATTGACCCGTGTTCCATTTGTGGGTTCTTGTACCTTTGCAGTAAAATCAAAGAATTCACAGCTACTGTTAAAGAGAAACCATCCCTACCACAACTCGGGTTGCCTACAGTGGACCCGTCAGAGTGGGGCTTGTAACCAACTCAGGCCTAAAGGATCTTACAGTTATTGGAGCTTCTAATGCCAAATGGATTGGCTGTAGATTGAGAGCATCCATAGTCAGCTTATTTGTGAATGGGAGTTTTGGGGTGTACCTGAACTTAATACGAATGTTTCACAAGACTGCTTTCTGCTGAGCCAATTCTCCTAGGTAATGAAAGAAGGAATGATACCTCTCAAACTACCCACTTGAGTGTTGTAACTTCATAATCATAACCAAGCCTTGTGAAGAGCAATGATAGAATTATTTACAGAAGGAACATCACAAATAGAAATAAAATAATTCCACACAGTGCCAACAATATCAACCTCCAATTGAAGATGATTAAGAGTTTCATAACCTTCATATAAACTGCAATGACATTTAGAGAAAAGAACCATGTGGAGAGACCTGACAATAGAGTCCTCTGCCACAATGTTTTGCCCAACCTTTCAGCTGAAAACCTATATTTCGATGTTATAATTGATTGCCATTGCCATTGCCATTGCCAGGCAAATCCAGCAATTGGTGTCCCATGCAAATGTAACCGTGATACTGCCAAGGTTGCAAGATCCAAAGCTGGGTTGTCAGGGTCTGAAGTGCGTAGAGTCTTCAACGCAAAAAATTGTTTCCCCTGTGAAGGAGTTCAACATTTCAGTTTATCCACCATGCCAACCATCAATTTTAATGAGGTCTTTCACACGGATAATCTGAGTAACCCGAACCTCAATGGCTTCTTGTGTTTCTCCATACCAGACCAGTTGCTCCTGACTACCGGTGCAGGGAATCTGAACTTATTCTGTTCAAAGTTCATTTTTTTTATTTGGATTTATGATTGCTAAGCCACTCTTGATGTGCTAGATGCAGGCGACTTAGAGTACACAGTAATAAGGAGTTAGAAAAAAGGCTGTCTGCCCCACCAGCGTTAGTGGATAATTAGTTTAAGGCCTATGAACTGTGGCTAGGCAAAGTTTATTATCTCCCCACTGTCAAAGTTTAGCCAAGGTTTAAATAGGTAACCTATGTAGTTGGAACCCTGCTCGTATGCATTCGGCTCTCTGTTAGGTTCCGAACTTCATCTGTAAGAGTATTCATGGCAGTCCACTTCACGGGCTCTCGAAGCATGAGAATGTTAAAACAGAAGTCCTAAAAACCATCGATATTATTTGAAAGATCTTTGCAAGCTATTGAACACATTTTCTTATTTACTTAGGATAGTAAAGTGGAGCTTTAGATACATATGAGGCCAAAGTTATGTTTTTTTAGAGACCATGAACTGCTTATTTGAAGTAATAAAAAATGGAGATTATAAACTTTTAACTTCTCTTGTTCCTAAAACTATTATCACGGCTATTTAGTTATAGAGAAAAGATAAGCATCTACGAAACTTAGTGGATGCTAAGCACTATATGCTACCTAAACTAATACCATTCGGTGTAACCAAGTGACACCTAGCTGCAGACCCAACTGGGGTGCTTCTCACAATATTCTCTAACACTTCAAAGTGAAATATTTTGTCGTGGAAACATCAAAGAATATAATAATAAACTATTTTTGAGAGTTCAATTTATGATGCAGGACCTCAATCCCCTCAATTTGGAAAACAATACACCTCTTCATTGGGCTTGCCTCAATGGCCATATTCAGGTGATAATGATGCTTACTAATTCGTTATTTTTTTCAATTGTACAAGTTTTTCATGAATTTTTTTTTATCCTCTCTCAGGTGGTTAAGACATTGATTCTAGCAGGAGCTAGTGTTACCCGTCTAAACAGGTGTGCATTATCCAAACCCTGGACAAGATTAGTTCAATATAACAGTATTTTCGTATCCAATCCAAATTATACTGCAGATTCCCAACTTGGTTTCAAACTATAATCTCTAGGATTATAGACTTCATTTAATCTCTTAAGTAAATTCGTCTGTTTGGGTATTTGTTAGCCATGAGCGGACTCCGATTGATGAAGCTGTGAGCCATGGAAAGATAGCGGTCATTGACGCATTCAACGAAGCAGTGGCACAAGCTGAACTTAATGGTATAAAAATTTCCTAAGGTCAGCAAGTATTTGTATGTTTTATTAGCAGCTTACTCAAGTAGAAATTTCGCTAGATCCCCCCGACTGGATGTTTCCTTGGTTTATATCTGATACTACTGTTTAAGCTAATGAAAAATAACCGTGTCATTACTGGGAACTGTCAGAGTTCTTTTTACTTATATCGTGAGTTATGTTTCAAAGTTCTTGAAAACTGTCTGAAGTTCTTGTAATTATGTTGATTTCTGGTATGATGATCATGTTTTTAGCGTAATCACTTTCCTTGAAGGTGATTACACTTCAAAGAGTTGACATTGGACACAAAGGATCCTCTAGGTAGATCCTGCTGAAATTTGGGATGACATTATCTACTAAAAATATGTATATATTTTGTTAAACTAATATTTTATTTGACTGTATGATCAATGATTAGTTCCAAATTATTGTGTTGCAATCACTAATATCTTGAAAACCCTAGAAAGTAGTGGATTTTAGGATACAAACGTATGCCATAGTGTCTTAATTATTCTGCGGCAGAATTCTTTATTCCGCATAGACTTTTTACTCCGCCACAATTATTCATCTTCACTCCACACCAATAAAAAATATTTAATCTGCGCGGTGTTTTAACATACCCATTTTTTTGAATTTGAGCTCCCCACACCCAGTTGGGTTATGACACTGCCAACTCTGTAATTCACGCTCAATTTTTTTACTGTAGGAAGGAGAAAAATGTGGGCTGACAAAAAAACCAATCCACGCACAAAATCTCAATTGCTAGAAATTTCAACTGCTAGAGATGCTCTAAAGTTGTGGATTTTAGGATATGAAGATGAGTGCCTTAATTATTCTTGTTATCTTTTTTCTTTTTTCCAACCAAACACTCAAGATTCCCTAATTATGTATGTATTTCTTCAATTCTATTTCTATGTATGAAAATGTCAGTGGACCTGAAAAATAATGCAGAGCTTAGATTATGACATGTTAACCAATTTATTATGTTTCACAAGAACCTGTTTGATGAGGGAAAACATAATCTCCCGACATTTTGGAGTTGTGGTTAGGAGCAAGTACCGCCTAGAGTCTCCAGATATGGGGTTTGGCCTCGCTAAACAGGTTCGAACACCTTTCCTATCTTTGGTGGGGAAAGATTTATTTGTTCTCAAGACAACCAAGTTGACTACTGTCGGAACAATGGAAATGGCTTGATCTTGTTTCCCAGTGATGCTGTACGATAGTAACCTTTGGTCTGTCCAAAAGGTGTTTATCAAATGCAGTCCTACCTAGATGCTACATACGTTGAATGCATTCCCTTTGATAAATTCGTGTTTATCTCAAGGTCGTGGCCTGTAATACCTTAGACCATCTAGCAGTGCGTGGATGCCTGTGAGAGCTCAAGATTTCAGGCTCTATGTCAGCACAAATCCCTCCAGTGTGGCGGGACGGATTACTATTGTGACGGCCTACCGAATGCCGGGCAAATTCACCCGAGCGTTTTGAGTTCTGACCTTGGATATATGTTATCTATATCTTAATATAGTTGCACGCCAAGTTTCGTCGAAAATGGTTTCGATTAAGGGGGCGAAAAAGGCTAGTACGTTTAGTCTTTAGTTTTAACGTTTCATTTTGGAATTTAACTATTTACTTAGTAGTTATATTAAGGAGGAACCTTGGTCCAAACCTCCCTATGACTAAAAGAGCTTTAATGCTTGGTCATCAAGGACCCCGGCTCATAGGCTATCTATAAGGGATAGTCATGAGTTCTCCGAGGCCTAGGGAAGGCTTGAGGACATTGCCTCGCAATGCGGGCCGCTTTTTCAGAGAGGGCTTTATATAACGCCGCTATTCTCCACGGGCTACTCGAGATGCACCGCCCCTTTCAGATGAACAATATAAATAGTCTAGGCTCGTCGCCCCTTCATATATGAGTCAATTATCTGGAACCCAGCATATTGAGCTACACTGATCCGCTACAGGACATGTGTGTTTTCCGTACCTCGTGCGCGTCACGAGAGATTGCGTTGTAGGGATTATTGAGGGAACCTTCAGCGTTGTTGCCTATTCCAAATACATATTCGATGACCCCTCACAAGTATCCAGGATTATTCGAATGTCGCTCTAACACCCGTGGGTTATATTCCACTGGCGCCGCCGCGCTAGTGAAGAAGGCTGGTACACGCTGTCCGCACGTGCGTGTACGCCGCACGGTCCCTTATTCCGCTGTGCTCCGGGCACTGTAGAGGCAGACCTGGGCTGGGCCGTGACAACTGTTATGCTCCTCATTGGAAATGAGAAGATGCGCATAACAATTATGCACTTCTCACCATTTTTGTCTGAGTGGGTTTCTCACGCAATTCTTATAAAAAAAAATGTTATGAAAGTTATTTTGGTAGGTCACCTTAGAGTTTGCTTTGACTAAAGTCTCACTTGGGTGGTCACTCAAAAATTACTGAAATTTTACTCAGTATGCACTCGTTATGAATAAGTGGTAGGTGGGTGGGAATTGGCAAAAGTAGCTCCCATTTGGTAAACTAGTCACTCGCAACAACTTTTTGGCTGATGCTCTAAATTTCAAGCTCCAACAAGTGTTGGGCATTCTCTTATTGTAAGAGCCTAATTTCGTATCTTGAACTTAGTATCTCACCGAATACGATTATAACGTAGTAAGCAATAACTAATCAAACACGAGAATTAGTGTGGAAACATTTAAATAGGTAAAAACTACGACCTCTCTTGAGGATTCAAAAAGAGAGATATTATTTAATGACTAGCTATTACAAAGAGCGTTCTGGATAAATTTTTGTATAATTTTTTTGTCCATAATATGTAGTTCTCTAGTTATATTTATAGATATTATAATATGACCGTTTGACGACCATTATTACTTTTAATGATGAACGTTACAATATGATTCTGACGAGTCTTTGAAGTGATTGTGTAACGGTCTAATTATTCAATTTTGTAACGGCTTCTTTAATGATTGAGTGTTCGTTGAATCGAACTGTTGGTGTGGAGGTCGATATCTAGGCTTAGGTCGAGAATGGGAAATAAACCCTTACACTTATAAAACGGTTATAGGTCTCAAATAAGACTTTTTGGCGCAAAGTATACACGATTTCAGTAAAAGAAACGGCCACCAAAATTGCCTAATGCCGTTTTCCGGTGGGAATGGGCAAAAGTAGCTCCCAAGAGCTACCACGTTATAAAAACCAACAACGGAGTTTGTTCGTCGTAGTTAATATCAAAATCAACTCTCACAACTAACATTGCCGACACTCATCTATAGTACCTTTAAGCTTCTAGGTTCGTAAACAGCTTCGGTGTTTGCTTCGACAACTAAACCTCACTAAACCAACGTCTCTTTTATCAACTATCCACTCTCTTAATGCCACGCGGAATTTAAATCAGGTTCGGATCAAGGTTCGGTTATCGAACCTGATACTAGTTGTTATTCTCACCTACGTATAGCTTTTGTGCGGTGCTCAAGTGTGACCAACTCTCTTCTTTCTCACACTCTGTTTTCATGAACTTTTAGAGAAACAGAGAGAGTGAGTGAGAGAGAGAATCTTTCATAGTTTCGTGAGGTTTCGTTATTTCATGAACTTTATCTCTCAATTTGAAGCATTTAGAGCTCTGAAGCTTGTCTTTTGAGCAATTCTTCCAGTTTCAAGTATTAAGTTTCTGTTCATGGCAAAAGATAGTAAAACGTCTCATATTTTGTTGTAATTTGAGTGTTTCAATCTCATTTCAACAACCCCTTTTGAAAAAATCGAAACCCCATTGTTTATAGTGAGCTTTTGTGGTGGATTCATGGCAAAAACCTGCGAAAAATCTCGTCTTTTGCAGTAATTCTACTGTTTTAGTCTCATTTTACCAACCCCTTTTGCGAAAACATAGAAAAAGATGATGCACGCGAAGTCGGATTCAGATATGACTAGCTTAGCCCCATCGTCTCCATCGAGGTCTCCGAAGAGAGCGGTGTACTTTGTACAGAGTCCGTCGCGAGACTCTCAAGATGGGGATAAGTCGTCGATGTCAATGCACGCGACTCCGGTGTTTAACAGTCCAATGGAGTCACCTTTGCATCCTTCGTTTGGACGACATTCAAGGGCGTCGTCCGTAAGTCGATTTTCGGGACCGTTTAAGTCGTCTTCGGGGAGGAAGGTTCAGCGGAAGAGGAATGAGAAGGGGTGGCCGGAGTGTCCTGCGATTATGGAAGAGAGGGATGTGGATGAGGTGGCCATTCCACGGCATTGTCAGGTGGCTTTTGCTATTTTAGCGTTTGTTTTGCTGTTTTGTATCTTTTCGCTCATCTTGTGGGGTGCAAGTCGGCCTTCTAAACCAGAGGTTGATGTTAAGGTACACAAATTTTAAGATATTATGTGCTATATTGTTTTTAAGATAAACTTGTTAACTTTGTTATGAGAATTGAAGCATTATATCAATATGAGTGTAATTGTTGAATCGTTTGTTGTTCATGTTTAGTTGTATAGGGCAGTTACAAAACTAGAGTCATGTTTTTGTTATCACGTAAAAATTGGAAGCACTTATAGGGTGTGGCAATAAATTGGCGAAAGGGTCAAATGTGATATTCTATTAGGAAAATTCATGTAACAAGGAGTTTCAGTTGGGTGAAATCAACAACAATGTGGATGAACTTGGTGAACTTTAGAAATTTTGGAGAATTTAGTGACAATGATCTGAAGTACAATTTTCTGGCTCACAAATTCATGGTCATTTCGTAAGTAGTTTTTCAGAAATTACAATATATATATATAGAAAACACCTACAGAAGCTCAGCTATCTGTAAATATTTCGGATGTTCTGCGATTAAGCTATTGTTTCTTTTGTAAAATGAAAAACAGTAAGCTGGTGTTTGGAGACCAGCTAAATAATCTTTAGATAACATAGTTGATCACAATGACCAGACTTCTGACGAAGGTTAGTGAGTACTAGGTGATTAGAATGAGTACATCTAGCAGTAATGATGTATTTTTGTAATTTTACTTTATGTTTATGTAGTATCCTTTATATATTATGTTGTATATGTTCCTTTGAACAAAATGCTTTCACCACAGAGCTTGACGGTGAACAATTTCTACTTTGGAATGGGAGCGGATTCCTCTGGAGTCCCAACTAAGATGCTGACCGTTAATTGTTCATTGAAGATCAGTACATACAACCCTGCATCATTCTTTGGCATCCATGTGACCTCCACGTATGTCAACCTCATGTATACTGAGATTCCTATTGCAACTGGCCAGGTAAATTTCTTTCTTTTGTTGAATTGTATTCATATGGTATAAAGGAAAAATGCAAAAAATAGATAAAGGCAATGAAATAGTAGCCCAATAATTTGTTTCTTATATCTATGAATTCAGAACAATGTAGAATGTCGTGTAGTATGAGTTATCCGAATTGTTTTCATAATGTATATTCTGAATGCAGTAATTTACTTATAGTAGTCATATTTATTTGAAATTTGTTTTCAATGCATTTTCGTGTTCATGACCGCAGTTGAAGAAATATTATCAACCAAGAAAAAGTCATCGAACTGTATCTGTGAATCTAGTTGGGGATAAGGTTCCTCTATATGGAGCAGAAGGAAGCTTAGCTGTTTCAGAATACGGTGGTGGAGTTCCAGTGACGTTGGAATTCGGGATTCAAACACGAGGAAATGTGATGGGGAAGTTAGTGAGGACAAAACACAAAAGGTTCATTACTTGTCCTATAGTCGTAGCGGTCGTTGACTCTGCAATCACCAAATCTATCAAGCTCAAACAAGATTCGTGTACGTATCATTGAGTTCATAAAGGCTTGGCGTCTATACTTTTATATCTGGTTTCCCTCAACCTATGTTATATTGTAAAACTCTCGTGTTAGAAATGTGAAGGGGTTTTCATCATTATATGTATGTCATGTATTTTGTAAGATACTACAAGTTTCAATATATATATATAGATGTTGTTGATTTGATGCTGTTACCTTCCACAATCTTCTCAACTGTAGGTTAATGTTATTGATTTGATGCTTAAATTCTAGCAATTTCATTGCTTTTCTATAATATTGTGTCGTTTCAGTGTTTAATATTTCAAATTTTACTGAAAAGGGGGTTCGTTTTAGAAGTCGTCTGGGAGGGTCTTATATCTAAAACCGCCCTTCCGTTGAACACATTAATTGTAGC
Source organism: Kingdonia uniflora (assembly GCA_014058105.1). Lineage (NCBI taxonomy): Eukaryota > Viridiplantae > Streptophyta > Magnoliopsida > Ranunculales > Circaeasteraceae > Kingdonia > Kingdonia uniflora. The sequence continues at coordinate 832,207 of JACGCM010000115.1, read as the reverse complement.
TTCAAGTTTTCTCTCAACTCATACATAAAAACTGTGTTGTATTGTCTGATAAGAACTTAGTTATCAAATATATTTTCTCTGCTAAACCGCATTGATTGTGTGAACTCTCGTTCAAAATATGATCTTTACGGCTTTACTACTATCACGTTAGACGGTTTGGACTGACTAATGTGTGAGCTTACACAACCAAGACACGCATCTTGGACTCATGTCACCACTACTAAGTACTAAGATTTGTGCTAACCAAAGTAAAACAAATTATGACTTTTTCCGGTCACCTCTGTTACAGTATATCCTAAGCGGTTGAAAAAAACCAAATCTAAGTCTGTGAGGTTTTATTTCCTCTAAACAGTACTTGACTTGGATTTTTTAACCTTGAGCGCCTGTTTCATTTTTATTTTATTTTTTATCAGGCACCTGAGACTTGGGCGCCCAATTTTTTAAAAAAATTTTATAGGCCGATTGGAATCCAAGACTAACCTTAATTTTCGAGACTCAAATCCAAGTCAGCGAACGAAAATCGTAGGTGGCATCTAAGGTAGCGAGGCACTTTTAGGAGAAGCCCTAAATTATGTAGACGGTATGGGGTTATGGGCCTAGTGTTCAGTGTTAGTAAAGGCCCAGCAATTAAGAAATGAAACCCTAAACCTAGAAAAACCTCTATAAATTAAAAGCAGAGGTGAGCCAAGAAGTCACAGTAGCTCTCTCTCGTTTTCTGATTTTGTGTATTAGGGTTTTATAAGAAAGAAAGAAAGAAGACGATGACGATTCAGTGATAAGGTCTCGTTCGTCGTAATGGCCTCTAGGGGCCTTGCCGACCACTCTGTTATATCACCACCCATAAACCGAGTCTTCTTTTTTTCGATTTTTGATTTTCGATTTTATTTTGTGGCCTATGATTAAAAGCATTATAATAGACAAGCATATGCCTGAATTATACATGTTGAAATCCTAATCTTCTCTATGAGGCCTTTTTTTTTATTTGTGTCTGTGATGAGAAAGTGGTAATAAAACTATGTATGAAAATACTTTTTATGATTACATTAGTACTACTACTGCCTTCCTTCTGAGACCCATGTTTTTTCTCTATTGGAGTCAAGTGATGATTTAATTGCATAGTTCAAATGAGATTATTTTTAATATAATCTTTGATTAATTTTTCTGAAATTAGTCTTTCGCTCCTATCTGATGACTCCCTCCTGTATTTGATTTATCTGAAATTTTTTCGATTTTGGAACTTTTAATGTTAGCCTTATCTTAACAAGCAAAGGTATGCAATGAACATAATAACTTGTAATGAGTGCAGAGATCATAGTATTTGACATGGTTTCTTTTTGGAACTCAATTTATGTAAAAATGAGTATATTGGCCGTGTACTGAGAGTCAATGGGTGAGAAATTGGAATACGAATTTGTGTTGTAATGACGACGATTTGGTGGAGGAAATACTAGACATTTGAATTATGGGGTTGTTAGTTTGTTTGATCAAGGAGGCCATTGGAGCATAGTTTCACTTTTGAATCTTGATATCCACCTAATACAGTCAGAAATGGGGATCTGAAGAATGGCAGTAATCCAAAAACAAACATATCAAAATAACTCTCCAGCATTTACTGGTGTGGTCAATTAATTCACTAACTCAAATCACTGTGTAATTGGTAAATCCAATTATCATGGCATATATTAACTCTCATACCATCTCCAATCTTCCAACTCGGACCTGAGGCTATAATGTATCTCACTTTCAAAATTCCTCTCCAGTAGGAGAGTAAGGACATTTAAGATTTGACCATCTTAGAGAAGAAAAGATTTGGCCCCGTAAGAAATTTTTTCAAGAGTAATTTTGAAGCTCAGATCTTCTAATATTGAGGCTATCTAATGGGTTTATAAACAGACCTCCAATTAAGGATATGACACTTAGGTTTCCCAATAGTGTCAGAAAGCAGACCTTGAGGCATCTGGGAGGATACAACTTTGATTAAGTGATTCTACCAGCCTGAGACAGTCATCTAGACTTCCAGCCCTCAACCTTTGAATGAGTTTAGATCATCTCTAGCAGGCGAGTGTGGGTTTGGGTGTCGGTTCTGACACTCTAGCCCACCAAACCCACAACTCAACCTCTCCCAGCAGCCAGTGTGAGTTTGGGTACGTGGTTTTTATTTTTATTTTTTTTAAGTTGGAAGAGATTAAAACACTGCGCAGTGTTCCTTTTACGGCGCGGGGTTCTAAACACCGCCGCAATATCTGTAAGTAAAACTCACAAGTGAATTCGACTATTTTTTTGTTTTTTGCATCTAACTCTCTCTCAAAAATCTCTTGGTAAAAAAAACTTTAATTCCAACAAAATCATAATACAAATGTTTGAGGGAGACCCACACTTTAGTCCAAATCATTCATGGTCTATTTTATCCAATGCGAGTCAATTGCTCCCCAACATTGATTTCAGCCATATAAATAGTAGGAACGTCAGCATTGCACATTTGAGGACGTACTTGACCGTCGAAGCTGATCGGGAGGATGATATTACAAATGCTCGTGTTTTTATCTTCTTCATGATGAGACATTTGTGGTTCCAAACGGCCAACGACACCGTCCCGCTTGAATATCTCGCGGCCGCGAATGATTTGGACTCGGCTGTCCAATATGACTGGGGTTATGTTATTCTTGCTTCCTTGTACCATGGTTTGGATACCGCAGTCACGACCGGGGGTACCATCACTGGATTTGTGCAACTTCTTCCGGTACACTAACACGTTTTCCATTTACAAATCAAATATCTTCCAATAAACGTCTTAAATATAAATTCTAATTATTTTTTATGTTATTCTAAATTGCAGTATTGGTTCTACGAGTATTATGGGGTTGGTCACCCTATAGTCATTGAAGAGGTAAAGTACCTGGCCTATCTGCGCCTCAGAGCATGGGAGAGGGGGAACATGAGGAAAATAAATGACCAGGCGGCCAATTTGTTTATTATAGGCAGATACCATATTGATCACCGCACTGTTGAGACAATCACATGGGAACCTTGGTTCGATTCTGCAGTGTCTGAGATAGAGAACATACTGAATGCAAAACTCATATCCCGTAAAAGGATACCACTTCAAGTACCAAACGAAAAATACGAATATTACTTGGGGGATAGATGGTGGAGGCAGATGACTGGCGATGTGCGTATTCCTTTAGATCCTCCGCTTAGCATGTCGTCACATATTAGTCCAGCAACTTTACATGAGATGAGACAGGCCGGGTTCGTTGACTGTGAACAGTTTGTGGTAGGGAGGTGCGAGAGACTTACGCCTCATACTGGGCTGAACAAATTTCGGAGGTAGGCCACATGTTAACAGATTCCCAAAGGATGAGGAATCTAGATCTGTTCGGACTGAGTGCACTCAGAGCTGGTATTACACCCGTGGTGGTTACGTCAGCGTCGGTTCATAGCTTATCCCAGGACTTCAGTTTGCCTGGCGAGGCAGAGGGGCCAGACCTGGGGTGGCACATGGAGTGGACAGGGCGACGTGAGAGGCTCTCCGTCGCCCGCCACCCATGTCTTCACCTTACGCGCGCAGAGGAACTGTGGAACCTGACCCATGGTATGCGGCGACTCGTCCTTGCAAAGTCTACGCGGGACACACAGAGGATCCAGGAGGTGGAGGAAGAGCTTGCTATTGCCCGCAGGCAAATTGACAATATAGATCATTAACTATATGCCCATGTAAGTAATTTATTTATATATTTATTGTTGTGTGTTTTCTTAATGTCATATTTATTTTGTCAAAATATTTATAAATTTTATTTGTCCCGTTCAGGACCTACTGCTGAGGAGGTGGTGTGACGTACGGGTGGTGCCGCTACCACCTGGAGGAGGCGCGAGGACGAAGCAGCGTGGATCTGGTCTGCAAACCAGGGGAGGCAGTACTAGCCGCAGGGGGCGGGGTACTAGAGATGATTCTGAGTAGATATAAGTGTTTTTTATGTTTTTTAGACGATGTAGTAGTTGTGCTTTGATTATGTAGATGATTATGAGTAAACAATATATTTGTAGACGATGTTTTGGATGTTTTTAATGTTCATTAGCATTTATTATCTAAAGTTTAAATTGACTGAAGTTTTTGTTGAAATTGACTATTTGTCTATTCAAATAAATTTACACTGAGGTGTTTTATATTTCTACAGACTATTTGGTGATGTTTTTAGGTTTTTGGTTGAGTTTTTTCAATGTCTAATCCAACTGACTATTTGTCTGTTCGAATAAATTTCAACAATTTTGCACAATTTGGCACTGAGCAGTTTTATTCGAATAGAACCTAATTTTATTTAAACAAAATTGTCACTAAGGAATACAAGCATAGATTTGGCGGTGAAATGAACACCGCGCGGTGTTTATTTCACAACCAAATCTAGGGTAAAAGACCCACAACTTCTTCCCCTTTTACATTTCTCCCATTTTTATACCTCTCTTCTATTGGAAACACATCTACGTTATGGTATTACACCCTTCTCTCAACTCCACAGCCTCAAATGTCTTCTCCATCATCCGATTCATCCATACCCGATCCTCCAGGTTTATCGTCATCGTCATCCGATGACGATCTTATCATTAAATATGCGGCGGCACTTTGCGTTATGCACCAAGCTGTAGTAAAGATAGTAGTTGAGGATGCAACTTCGAGTTGTAACGGGAGTGTCATGGGCCGTAAGGATAAGAGAAAGAAATAAGATCACCCATTGGGGCATTACAGTATTATACGAGACTACTTCCAGCCGAATTGCACATATGAGCCATGGGAATTTCGGCGACATTTTCGCATGAGTAGAGACATGTTTATGCGTCTATTCGATGCAGTTGTTGCACATGATCATTATTTTGTCCAGAAACCCAACAACGCTGGTACTATGGGGTTATCACCGTACCTAAAGGTAGTCGTAGCATTACGTTTCCTAAGCTACGGTGTTGCGGCAGATCTTTTTGACGAATATATCTAAATAGGAGAATGCACAACCTTGCTATGTGTGAAAATGATTTGTGTTGCGATTATAGCAATTTTTGACGAGGAATATCTTCGAGCACCAAACGCGGCCGACGTCGCAAAGTTAAAAGCGATCGGAGAATCCCGGGGATTTCCCGGCATGTTAGGAAGCCTTGATTGCATGCATTAGATATGAGAAATTGTCCCAAAGCTTAGCACGGTCAATTTACTGGTCATTACCCCAAAGCGACACTGATTCTTAAAGTGGTAGCTTCACACGACCTTTGGATTTGACATGCTTTTTTTGGGTTACCAAGGTCTAACAATGATATCAATGTCATGCAACAATCACATCTTTTCACCGACCTGGCCGATGGTATCGTCCCGCTTTGTAATTATACAATTGCCGGGAAAGCTTATGATATGACCTAGCGGATGGCATATACCCCAAATGGGGAACACTTGTCCAGACCATATCCAATCCGGTTACAGCGAAACAAAAATTATTTGCTCAACAACAAGAAAGTTTTCGAAAAGACGTAGAACGGGCTTTTGGGATTTTATAATCTCGGTTCAATGCTGTAAAAAATCCGGTGAAATTGTGGGACCCCCAGGTCTTCAGCAATGTCATGAAGGCGTGCGTGATAATGCACAATATGATCATCGAAGAGGAACGAGGTGCATTCCCATCATACTTAGACTACGATCCGGCCAAACCCTCAACTATCGAAGGCGAACGGTTCGATATTGTACGCGAACGCGGAACAATAGAATCTTTTATATCAAAAATAGACCGGATTCGAAGTTGAGAACTTCACTTTGATCTAAAGGATGATCTAATCGAGCATTTGTGGGTCGTGAAGGGAAAATTTCAAACCTAGTACTCTATTTCTTGTATTATCTGAGTATTATTCATGTAATTTAATGGTTATTGTTGTACAAGTTTATTAAACAAGTTTTTGATATTGCATTAATCTTGTATTTGTTTTAACGCAATATTATCGGAAATAAATATTTCGAAAACAAGATTGCATTCTTCAATAGCAAAGTACATTATTCAGACGATTACATTATTGGAAGGTAAACTACATTCTTGGAAATAAAACTCAAATATACAGCAAAGTTAAATTATATTTTATCACCTATTCAAGTACTTGCATCTACCTATTGGCTAGACTTTCCATTATCTCAGCTTGCCTTTGTAGATAGTATTACAATTGATGTCCAGAAAGAGTACTCAAGTCTTTCTCCATGATTTTACGATCTTCCTTTGCTTGCTCCAAATGCATTTTGGCTTGCAAGTATTGTATTGCTTATGCTCTTCTTCTTTCCTTTTCTTGGTCGCTTGCATCTTCTCCAACCGTAGTTCATCCAGCAGAGTCTAGATACCGCTACCAGTTTCGGTAACACCCTCAATTGCCTTTTGTGATGCAATGTGCTTTCTGTGGAGTTTTAGGCCGATGGGCCTGCTTCCACCCTCATACAACGAACCATCTAAGTCAGAATTTGGGCCCGCGGATTGAGGTGTAGGTTGGCCGTCGGGGTCCTCCGATAGATTGTTTGATCCGACCGAGTTCCCCGGAGAAGAATTGTCCGATGTTCTCTTAGCCACATTTCTTGGTATATTTACCGCATGGTTCAACCCATCATCCCTTAGGTTGGCCCATCGCGGTTCCCGTGCCAAAATCTTATACACTTCACGGTGTTTGAAGTCATTGCCACCATTCAAGCCTTTATAAATTTTGTGTGCATCGTTTTCCTACAATTTACAAAATTACCCAATACAAATAAATAACGTGTATATCCGCGATAAATAATTGAAATTGAGTTAAAGGAAACTATAACGTACCCGATCTTCTTCTATTTTCCGCTGCTATTCCTAAATTGTTCTTGAGCAACTATCCCCTTGTACGCCACACATTCTGCATTAAGGGCATACCACTGAGATTTGGTCGACCCACATGATGGTCGTGTGGGGCACTCGGGGTCTCTGTTAAAGGCAATACTGACCTTTTGATAAAAAGTAAAACCCTTTGTGCGACCATTAATATTTACAGAAGTTGTTACCCACGCCCTTGCGAGACACGTAAAGTCTGCGTCCGTCCAATGTATTCCAGCATCATCCGTCTCGTCCAAAAACTCAGCATCTTCTGACTCTTACACGCTTGGTATTTGTTTTGCGGGTGCTGTTTTCTTTCTTCTTTTTCCTTTTTCTTTCTGGGGAGCCACAGCTTCAACAGGTATTAACACATTTGCGTCACTTTGACTGTGCTGAGTAGATTCACCATGGAATAGGTAGTTCTAAAAGTAATTTGTTTATTAAAAACCTTAAGGTTGAGTGAGCGGATAGGGTTAATAGTACGGGCTAAACGCCTGAGGTTGCGGCTGAGATAGTGTAAATGGATTTTGATATTGTCCATAACTGGGATCCCCTTGCGACATAGTAAATGGAGGTGGGGTCTGTGATTGGAATTGAGGTTGAAATTGCGATAGATTTTGGTAGAGGTATGAAGTGAATTGTGATGATGCGTGTTGAGCGAATGGTGTTGAAGGTGGGTTTTGGGAGGATGGGGTCGATGGTGTAGAGCTATTACCACTAGTGCCAGAGTTCGCCATTTGGGTAGAATGTAGAGGTTCTCCTCTATACTAGGGTTTCTTAGTTATGGGTGAGAAGAAGGAGCCAGGGAGCTGATCTAGAGAAATATTTGAGTTTGGAGGTGTTTAGATCACCGTGTGGTGTTCCTTTTACCGCGCGGTAAACTAAACACTGCCAAAATTATTTTTTTTAGTGTGAGCTCCCCACACTCAGTTGAGTTCCGTTAGCGCCAGCTCAACGAACTCACACTCATACAGTGCCTGCTGGTTGGGGTTTGGGTGTGGGTTGGCAAATTCAACTCAACCCACACCCTGCTGCGGATGCTCTTAGATTTATCATGATAAGGGAAAGTGTCAAGAGTAAAAATGCTATGATCAGAGTGAGAAATAGGATAGTTAGTAACACTGGCATCATAGAAGAGATCAATCCAATCAGGATTGGCAAAATCTTTATCCAGTCTTTGTCCAATAGTGTTATTGCCTTTCCTATTATTGCACCAAGTAAAAGGAACCCCTTGAAACCCAAGATCAGAGAAGGAAGCTTGTTGAAAAAATGAGATAAAAGTTTTTCTAGAAACAGGAACATCCAAATTTCCCCCATTGACAAACAATTTCATTAAAATCCTCAAGCATAAGCCAAGGTTTAGTGATACTACTACTAAATTTGTGAAGGCTATTCCATAAGATAGATTTATGAGCACCACCATAAATACCATGTATGCAAGATAACAACTAGGGTTTGTAACAAGGTTTAGATTCAACAAGGATATAGATTAAGAAATTACAACTACTTAGAATAGAAATAGTAATATTCTCAAGTTACAAGAACCATAGGCCATGTTTAGCCCCTTGAGCTGGAACAATATGAGATTGAGAGAAACCCAAAATTTTAATTCTTTGAATGCTCTTATCATAACCAATTTTAGTCTCTATTAAAAACAAAATATCATATTGAAAAGTAGAGGCCTTCCCACTACCTCCACAATTCCGCGCCATGAGTCTCATTGACACAGTGGTGGGTTTGGTCCCGCTGCACATGTTCTTTCTTGCAACCCAAATTTATTAGTTTTCTAGGTGTCACGGAAATAAGAGCATCTCCAGCAGTGACAATTTCGGGTGTCAGTTGGGTTTTTTTGTCAGAAGAAACCCAAAACCTACACTTTTACCCTCTCAACAATTCAAAAACCAGTTTGATTTGATGACATGGTGTTGTCAGAACTCAACCGAGTGTGGGGAGCTCACACTTACAAAAATAAGTTTGGCAGAATTTAAAACACCGCGCGAAGTAACTAATGCGTACATTAAATATTTATTTATTTATGTGTGAGATGAGATGAATAATTGTGGGGACTAAAAAATACCGTGGGGAGTAAAGAACACCGCCGTGGACTAACAAAATACTTTTTAAAATAAAGCTCATCGCCCACTAGAAGAGTTGAGTTTGAATAACAGAGGGCTTCTAGAGAGAGAGAGAGTCCGGTTTTATCTTGAGTTTATCTACCCTATCCACAATCCCTAAATTTCACCCCTTTTTCCACAAACCCCCCTTGATTTTTCCTCTACAGGTGCGAGAGGATGTTGGTGAGCTGGCTGAGCTGAGCTCTGGCTGTGTAGACTGGGCGATTGGTGTTTTGTTTCGAAGCGAGATTATGCTCAATTGGTATTTCTGGCAAAAGATTGGATCACGCGTTTAATCTAATCCACTGCGTTCTCCGATATCCTGACTTCCATCCCTGTGGTTTGCCTTGCTTTTTGGTTTTTATTTAATTCCTATCTCCCTTTACAGGTTTATTTAAGCGTATTTTCTACTCGTGTCTTTATTGTCTCTGCCGGTGAGGTATTCGGTGGTGACTTGCTTGGTGGAGAAATTGGAATGGTATAGAGCAGTCGCTGTCGAAGATCGGTAGACAAGATCTTGCGGTGGTGAAGTGAGCTGTATACAGATTGGAAAAAATAATAATAATAATGATAAACAATAAAAAGGAAAAAAGAAAAGAAAATTCCATGATAAATGTATTGGATGTATTGGATTGGGCTGGGAGGTGTTCTGAGGTAGTCCGATCTGGGTGACGATCTTGGGCCCGATCGTGGGAATATGAGTTTGGACATGAGGTGATGTTTTTGTGGGTGGGATTTGAAATTTGTAGGGCTGATACTGTGGACTTGTACTAAAGCGTGTGTGGTGGTGGTTTGGGACTTTCAGAAGGCTGGGCCTCGGTAGAGCTTGTTTTGGCCCCCTTTTTCTTTTATCCTTAGGCGAGTAACAATGTTACAGTGCAGTTGAGATGGTTGGAACTCGTTTAGTCTCAACTTCCCTCTCCTACATGACTAAGCTATACGACATCTGGCTTGGTTTGTTTGTGTTTTAATCCTTTCACCTAAACGACTATTCCGACCACATTACTATTTACTTTGGCGAAAGATATTTCTGTTTCGGTGCAGAGTAGTTTAGCTGTCTCACTTTCTCTCTCTAATTTTGAGCTTCGGGGTTTGGAGGGTTTGTTTGCAGAGTGTGGAAATGGTCTGGTTTTCTCTCTTGAGACCCTAATCGTCCTTTGTCTGTTAGTTTGTATCCAGTGCGATATCTTGAATTGGCGAGAGGGAGTCTGTATCTGGGGTCTGTAACATGGTACCAGGTAGGGGTGGGATTGTTTTCTTTTTGTGTGATATGAAGACTATCTAAGTTTGTTAGTAGTGTGATAAGTGGGAATATAGTATGATAGAAGATTGTTGTTGTTGTTTGTTGATTGATGGTGGGGTTGTGGAGTTATAGATGGGTTTGCATGGGTTTTGATCTCTAAATGGTAATTTAAACATGATGTTGGGCAGTGATTGGAAAAGTATGTTTTTTGTTTAATATGAAAATTAACTAAAGTGGGGTTGGGCCTAGTGGAATATAGACTGATAAAAGAAAGTTGGTGTGTAAGAAGTGTGTTTTGCCTGTGAAGAACATCGGGGACTCTGTTTGTCTCGATTAGGTTTTTATGGGTGGACTCCTGGATGTCCTCGTTCTCAGTTATGCAGGATATTGTAAGTAGTATGGAACGCCTCACAGTTAAAAAACCGCGTGGGGCGGTGTTTGTCAAGCTTCCTCTTGAAAGTATCCAAGCGGAAGAAGATCAGTGGCAGTACGCCCTAATTGGTACGATGTACTTTGAAACGGATCGGGGATTTATGAAAATCATGTTAGCTCTGAAAAGCTTCTGGAATATGGAAGCCTCCGCGAATATTTAATTCCTTGAACGAGTGGTTAGCGGTAAGATGTATTTTATTATCAAGTTCAAGAATGCATATGATTACAACTATGTGGTGCTGAACCAACCCTGAAATCCGTATGGACACTCTATCATCTTATTACCATATGTGGCTCGTACTCCAATAGCCCCACTACTTTTCAAACATGTGTCCTTCTGGGTGCGTTTTAACATTACCGACCCTTTCTTTGGCACTCTCCAGTTTCCTAATGTATTCGGGGTACATTTGGGTCAGGTTATGGTTACAGAACCAAGTCTGGAGAATCGTAAAGTTACAAAAAAGGGGTACCAAACTAGGGTGCTGATGGATATCTACGGGAACTTCCCTCCGGCTGTCTGGACAGAAATGGAAGAGGGCCAGTTTGTGTTTAAAACGATTTATGAAGGGGCATCAGTTAATTTCTGTGAGAGATGCTACAAGATGGGGTGCCGGATTTCCGGATGCACAGTTTCAGTTGAGGAGGACAGCTCTGGGATCGATGCTAGGATCCAGACTCCAGAGGACTCTTTGGGCCAGGATACTGCTCTAGAGAAGGGGATGCCTGAACGAAGCCTTCGTCGTCCAACCCCAGTTTATCTTGGTCCGACTGAATCAGGGGAAGAAGGAGTTAACATTGAGAACACCCATTATAGCAGAAAGGCGTAAGGAAAGGATCTGGTGGGACCAGACCAGACAAGTCTACAGAGGATAACCAGTTGTACGGGGAGACGTGACTCAGAGGGGGATTTGGCAGATACATCTTTATGGCCTCCTTTTACGAGAAGAGACGATTTACCAGGGTTTGAGGATTTTCCCAATCCAGTTCAGGGTTCAGGGCGGTCCAATGGGAGGGCCGATATTCCGGTGGACAGGGGATGGTGAGGAGGATACTCTTACTGACCTGGCTGGAAGGAGGCAAACTCGCCAATAATTCTTTGAGAAGGAACGGCTTACTCTCCAGGTAGAAAGGATACACACTGAGAATCGCAGACTGTATGTAGAGGCGGAACAGGTGTGGGGGGCGACTAAAGCTAGGTATGAGGAAAGGACAACGAATCACCGGTCAGGGGGGGAGGATGCTCAACCCGATAGTGAGCGGGACGATCTGATCTAGATTAGGAGTGGTAGAGCGGGTGAGGTGCACATTATACCTACCCTTCCCGGAGGCTGTCTTCTCGAGGTCAAGGGTCTCGACAGGCGACTAGTTTTTCGAGTGGTTTTCTTCCGTCATCGTCTCGTGTGGCACGTCGACATTTGCGCACTGCGACATTACTGACAGAGCTGTCTATACCTTTCCAAGCTCCACTGACTAGCGCCCGCCGTCTTTCTCATGCTCAGGTACACAACTCCTTATCTATCTCATTTTTGTGCATCCGTCGTTCGGATATCTTGATGGATCAACTCTATAGGGTTTGGGTGGCTCCTCGGAGGCCACCTGGGCCATTATGATCATTATCTCTTGGAACTGCCGAGGTTTGGGTCGACCGGCGGCAGTTCGTCACCTTAAAGAACTTATTAGATCCTCTAAAGGGGACATCATTTTCTTATCTGAAACCAAAAGATCCGCTGCAGAAATGTAGGTTTTGGTTCGTAGTCTTAACTATCCTAATTGGATTACAATATTGACCTCGGGCGTCCAGGGACGTTCGGAGGGTTTGCGCGTTATGTGGAAGGATAATATTGATATCGAAGTGATCTTTAGCAATAAATATATTATAAATATTCTGATTACCTCGGAACCGGCTGACCAACCGTGGATGATATCCTTTTTCTATGGGAGCCCTTATTAACGTGAGAGGTACGAAAGCTAGCGCCTGATGGAATCTGCAGCCCAGGGGTATAATGGACCTTGGCTTCTTTTGGGTGATTTTAACACAATTTTTGACAGCAAGGATAAATTGGGAGGCAAACCCTTCCGAGCGGCATCGTGTGAGTTCGCTAAGGAGGTCACCTAGAAAACTGGCCTTATAGATTTGGGGTTCTCTGGACAACCATTTACTTAGAACAATAAGCGGCGGGGAGGGGATAATATCAAAGAACGCTGAGACCGATGCTTGGCCAACGCTGATTGGATGTTTATCTTTCCAACAACAAAGGTTTTTCATTTACCTGCTTTGGACTCAGATCATACCCCTTTATGCCTTGATACTCTTCTGCAATATGCGATATTAGGTAAATGCTTTCGGTTCCAGACTATGTGGACTCGGGAATATCAATTCCCCCACCTAATCAAGGATCTCTGGCAAAATAATACCAGAGGTTCCCCAGCCTAACTGGTCAAGGAAAAACTTCTAAATATGAAAGCAGGCCTTAGGACCTGGAATAAAAAGATTTTTGGCCATGTCTCAAAAAAAAAATTCCTGTTAAAATCAAAGGTTTCCCATCTCCAAGCTCTACCCTTAAATGAGGTAGTAGATTCTCGTGAAAAGTCCCTATTGGCCGAGTTGAATGAAATCTATGTAAGGGAGGAAATGTTCTGGCGACAAAAATCTCGCATTTCTTGGTTGGCAGAAGGAGACCAAAATTCTAAATTCTTTCATATGCAAACTCTGGCACGGCAGAAAAAGAACTCGATTGACTGGATTAAAAACGCAGCGGGTTGTTGGATTTCGAATTCCGCTGAGATTGGAAAAAATTTCCTCCGAGATATGGATACGAATTATCAGACTTCTTTTCCAGAAGGAATCCCAGCCTTCCTGCAAACCTTTCCCCCTTGTATTTTGGAGGAGGATAATGTTGCTCTTGTTCGGGGAGTCACGCCAGAGGAGATCAAAGCGGCTCTTGATAGTATTGGTTCCCACAAAGCTCCCGGTCCGGATGGGTTCCCTGCGTTGTTCTTCCAACAATCGTGGGAGGTGGTTGGACTAGATATCTGTAACTTAGTCACCTCTTTCTTTTCTTTGGGCTTTATGCCAAAGTTTATCAATGCCACCCATGTGGTGATTATCCCAAAAAATGTTGTTAAAGCACTTCCACGGGATTTCTGCCCAATTAGCCTTTGTAATGTGATATATAAAATTATTTCCAAGATTCTTTCTACTCGCCTCAAACCTCTCCTTGATAAGATTATCTCCCCTTTCCAAGGGGACTTTGTGCGAGGGCGACAAATTTTGGATAACGTCTTAGTTGCCCATGAGATTATCCATACGATAAAAAGGAAACAAGGTTGGTCGGGTCTGATGGGTATAAAATTAGATATGTCTAAAGCGTATGATCGGATTGAGTGGAGTACTCTAATTCAAACACTGAAAGCCCTGGGTTTTAGTCCGGAATGGTGTCACTGGATTGAACAATGTATTTCGACGGTTAGATACTCTGTTCTTATCAATGAGTCTGCCCATGGCTTTTTGACTCCGACGAGAGGGCTGAGACAGGGGGACCCCCTGTCCCCTTTCCTTTTCATTATCTTAATGGAGGGTCTATCGCGAGCTCTGGAGGTGAAAGAACTTGCAGGAAAAGTCCATGGAATCAAGGCTTTTCGACATGCCCCCTCGATCACTCATCTGTTGTTTGCGGATGATTGCCTCATCTTCTGTGCAGGCTGATCTTGACGAAGCAAATGAAGTTAAGGACACCCTCGATGATTTTTACAGAGCCACTGGACAAGAATTGAATTTGGGGAAATTTGGCATCTTTTTAAGTAAAAATCTGCCGCTCCGGTTTGGTCGCCTGCTTGTTCGCCTCCTTAAAGTTAAAGTGATGCCTTCGGATGAACGCTACCTTGGAACCAATTTGTTTTTCGCCCAATCTAAGGCTCAGACGTTCCATCTCATTTGTGAACATATTTCGAGTCGTCTCCAATCGTGGAAAGGTAAACTCCTATCCTAAACTGGTCGTACGGTCCTTATTAAATCAGTGACCTCAGCTATTCCGACGTATCAAATGTCTTGTTTTGCCTTACCCAAAGCTACTTGCAAAACTATCAATGGACTTCAACGAGATTTCTGGTGGGGAAAGAGGAAAGAGGCGAAGAAACCTTTGTACCTTAAAAAGTGGAAGGAGATTTGTCGGCCTAAACAGAAAGGAGGTCTTGGGATTCGAGAGGCGGAGACTACGAATAAAGCACATCTCTCTAAATTAGTTTGGCGCCTTCATCAGAAACCGGATGACCTATGGGGACAAGTTTTGAAGGCCAAATATTTCCTGAGGTGTAATATCCTTCAGGCTCTCCCTAAAGTGGATGCGTCCTGGACCTGGAGAAGTATCCAATTAGCGATTGGAAATATAAAACCCAATTCTTGTTGGTAGATTCGGACGGGTACCCAGGTACGATTTTGGTCTGATTGTTAGATGCCGGCGATACCTGACTGGCGATCTACCCCAAGGGGGAGTGATCGAATAAAAGAGCGACCTATATGGGTTAGCCATTTTATTGACCATATTAGACGCACCTGGCGTAGGAACGAGTTATTTTATTGGTGTGATAATGTTTCAGCCAATTTGATATCCCAGTTCTTCATACCTCAGGAAGGCGAGGCGGAGGAGTTGAAATGGAGTCCCTCAAAGGATGAGAAATTTTCAATCAAATCATCTTATCGTGTGATTTTGGCGGGTATTGAGGTTGAACCAGTGGTGGGACCCTCCCTCTCTCCTGTTGAAAATCTGGCATAATTAGGCGACCCCCGGGATCAATTATTTGCCTGGAAATGTCTCCGAGATCTGGTTCCCTGTAAGGCTAAAATTGGCAGGCGGTTAGGTTTAACCGACATATCGTGCCCCTTTGCTCGGCCTCTGAGGAGACCCTTCATCACTTTCTTCTTGGTTGTCCCTTTGCGAGGGCGGTTTGGTTTGGAACGTTACTTGGGGGGTTGATCCATAAGTTTGAACATCTGTCCTCCCTGGAGTGGATTACGATGTGGTTTGAGCCACCTATGATTTGGCCTTTAGACAAGGATGTTTGGGCTCGAGTGGTTTGCTCTATCTACTGGTTAATTTGGAAGGCCCGATGTGCACGGGCTTTTCAAATGACTAGTTTGGATCCGACTCGGCTTTCAGGGACTATTAATAAAATCTTGTATGATGAACCGTTTTCTCGCCTTAATCGATTGACTATCAAGGTTTCTTGGGTTCCCCCAACCCTTGGTTGGGCCAAAATAAATGTTGATGCCTAATACTGTAAAGATAAATATTATAATCACATTGGTTTTGTTATCCGTAATGCTCATAATAGTTTTGTTGCAGCCCGAATCTCATCATGCAGATTTACGAGCAGCGAAGAAGGTGAAGCATTAGCAGTCCTGGGTGGAGTTAAATGGGCACGAGAGCAGGGTTTAACACGGGTAAATGTGGAAATGGATGCCGAGGCGATATTTTCTTTTTGTTAGACGGGCGCTGCATCCATCTCTTGGTCCTCTAAAGCGATTCTGCACGACGCTTTAGTTTTTAATAAACATTTTGAGGATATATGCAATAGTTATACGCCTCGATCTGCTAACTCTGTATCACATATTATTGCGGGTATGCCTACAAACGATAATTTATGTTTTTCTTGGTTTGGCTCCCCACTTGAGTGGCTTCAGGAGTCCCTCAGGAGTGATGAAACCACTTTTGTAACTCTTCCTATATTTGATAAATTATGGTTTAACAATCAAAAAAAAGAAAAGAAAAGAAAAGAAGAGTTGAGTTTGGGTTAGTATTTAAAAAAAAAAATAGTGGACGAGGAATCTGAGCTCACACTCAAGTGCTGGAGATGCTCTAAGGCACGCGTTAAGGGGCGTGCTTTTACCCTTAATTGCGATTCATGGATTCACTAAATCCAGAATTATTTACTGCCAAAGATTTCACTTTTTCTTTTAAAATAAAAGTAAAAAACTTTACATAATAAGAATTCCATTTCTTCTCCGCTTATTATAAATTTGCCTCATTGTTCTCTCTTTCACACCATTTCTGATCTCTCCTCAAAATCTCAGATCTTGCAACATTTCATACCCATTGCTCAAGTGACAAAATTTAACATACCCATTGCTCACAATCATGTCTAGATCAAAACCCAGTTCTAGATTGATTAGTTTCAGTGTCACCCTTTTGATTTTACTTGGTTTGTTTATATCTGTTATGGCTTCTGAGACTGTTGTAAGTAATGGTGGGCGTGATGATGATGATGATGAAGGGTTTCAAGAGTTGTTAGCATTGGATGAAGAGGAAGAGAGACAAGAGGGGAGTTCAGTGAAGTCATCTGATGCTCAGGTTTTGAAGAAGGCGCAAAAAATTGTTCTTGAGCTTAGTAATGATAACAGTAAGAGGATCATTGATGGGAATGAGTATGTTTTGGTTCTGGGGTTTGCGCCTTGGTGTGCTAGAAGTGCGGAAATGATGCCTCAGTTTGCAGAGGCTGCAAGTGTTCTTAAGGAGATGGCTAGTCCTGTTGTGTTGGCTAAGCTTGATGCTGAACGCCATCCGAAGGCAGCATCTGTGCTTGGGATTAAAGGGTTCCCTACTTTGCTTCTTTTCGTCAATGGGAGCTCTCAGGTTTACACTGGTGGATTCGCTGCGTAAGAACTTTTCCCTTTGTGAAATTATATATATCGGATTCTAATGTTTTTCTTTATTGTTGCCAGGCGCACAATTCTTCAATTTTTGAAACGTTGGGCTAGTAAAACACACTCATCTGCAACTAATTTTTATGTTTCTCTCAATTGACAAAATAAAATAAAATATGGTCGTGCAATTGATAAATTTTTCCAAATCTTTAGTTCCTTGTAACTTTGGAATCAATAAGAATTTAATTAAAGTACATCTTCCTGAACTTTTGAGTATGTGTAGAGGCCATTTGTCTTAGCCTAATTTATTTTCTGTTTTTATATATGTTAATAAGGGAGGAAATAGTGATTTGGGCAAAGAAGAAGACCGGTGTATCTGTTACTATAATAAACTCAGTACCTGAGGCTCAAGAGTTCATCAAGAAGCATAAAATGTTTGTGATTGGATTCTTTGAAAATTTCGAGGTATGAAACTTGTTTTTCCTCATCAAAGTTGGAAACCAGTTTTAGAATTACTGCTTTTACTTTTGCTTGATAGGGTAGAGTTAGTTGACTAATACTTGTATATGAAGCCATTTTGTATACTTGCCGACCATAGGGAAGAGGGCTCTTTGGGTCTTTTGGGTTGCCTTGTCTTGTGAGGAGTAAGGAGTGTAATTTGAGTGCAGAGGATTTGCTTAAATCTTAATAAGGATGGATACTTTTTTGAAGAAAAAAAATCTTGCAGTAGAGGTGGAATTTTCTTAGGTCGGAATGGAGATTTTTTAAGGTTAAAGCTTGCGGGCACCCCTAAAATGTAATTAACTCTTAAAATGCTCCTCTTGGTCTAGATTGGGTTTGGGAGCCCATTACATGTCAAAGTTGAACAACCTGGTAAAGGCAAGACCAGGGACCAGATACATATATCGATGAATAGAAAGAATTACATTCACAACAAAGTCTCAGTCCTTGCATTTTCAATATTCACTCGCAGGTAATTAGGAACGGAGCTACGGTGTAAACTCTCTCACCAAAACCAGTAGCAAATGAAGCTAAAAGATCAGCACAGTGATCCAAGAGCATCTATGAAGTCTCACTAATTTAGTGTCATACTTCTATTTTAGAGTATTTCTCTAGTTTTAGAAGTATGAGTTCCTATTTATATTTAGAGTATTACTTCAATTTAGCAATAGGAGTCCAACTTCTAAAATAAGAATTGTACCCTATAAAAGGACAAGTCTAAGGTTGAGAAACCTAATTGGAATTTAAGAGTTCTATTGTAATTTTTTTGTAGAGCAATAAAGAAACCGTAAGGGGAGATTTTCCTCCCCACCAATTCTATTGTGCTCTTCGTTATCTTTTTTATTGTTCTTCCAATTGGTACTCTCCTTGCAATTGTGGATTACACAGTGAGTTGTTTCTCACAATGAATTTGCATTCTCATGACAAGAGACATGTGGTATGAGAATGCTGTTCTAGGAGGGAGGCTTCTTACTCTTATGCTGTTCTACTACATTCTTATGCTCAGTCCTTTCAGAATAGCCAACAGTTTATGGCGACGTACTGTGATGGGGCTAAGGATTACGGTCATCTAGAATCCTGTCTCTTTTCTGGTGTTACATTCATTTATCATATAATGATAGATGAATGCATTGAAAGCAACTAAGATGACAGTGGTGGCAATATTGTTCTGCAAAGAGCATAACCACACTTCTTTAGGAGCAAAACAACTCTAAAAATGCTTTATGCTCTCACTGAACAACTTGTTATTTCCCGTAGATTTTAAGTTTTTGTTGACCCACCTTGATTTTCATGGATATTTTGAATGTCTCTTCTTTTCGTTAACGAAATTTACTTCCCAAAAGAGAAACTTTACACATCATCCAAAATAGTAACGTGCTATTATCTTCAAAACAGTATTAATTGTTACTTCATTTTATACAAAGCTAGTATCGTATTTTACATATTTTTTTTCTTTGAAAGGCAAGCTGGGGTTGGACCAATCAATCCCCCCTGATACATAACAGAACTAAGAGAATATACAGGAGAAAAAGGTTTCGAACAGGCTGGAGGCCCCTCATATAAAACAGGAGTACACAAAGAATAAACAAAAATGTCCTACACAAGCTAGTATCCCATGTAAACCCCTTAAAAAGGATAACGGATAGGGAGGGGAGGCTCTTAGGAAACTCTGGCATTAGCGCCTTCTATCCCAAACAAACCAGGCTTTCATGTGTTTAGGACGTGCTAGGATTTTCTTCTCTCCATCATGGGCGTATGCTAATTAGACTTGAGAGTCATGCTTGGTTTCTATATGATATAACCTCTTGGATGATCCTAACTAAGAATATTTTCTATTGATTTGTACTCAACCACAAGCATTGGGCTACTAATAATGCTCGTCAGGCTTGTGTCTTTATCTCGAGTAGCTCTAAAAGCAGAAGTTCGTATAAATTTGGCAGCTCATGTTTGTAGCATAATGTTGATGTCCATTATTCTGTATTATCGGGCGGTTTGTGTTAATCTTTCGCCTTTCTTTGTTTATGGTGTAGAAACTAGGAACATGATTATCTTTAGTAGGCAGCATCTTTTTTTTTGCCCTAGAAAAATATTTGGTGTTTCCACAGAGTGAGCCTGTCCTCAATGTGAGGTCAGCACTCAGTGCTGTTGGGGTTTGAACCTAGGTCTCTGGTACAACTCCCATTGACTTTACCAGCTAAGCTAACATTTATACTTATTCCGTATAATCATGCATATACTCAGTAGTTAGTAGGGCACTATTCTAATCAGCGTAATATATATTCATCACAGTAGTTTGTAAATACTGGGCACAAAACTGTATCTTATGATGCTTAGTTTATATATGTAAAGCTGAGTTTACTTAATTTATTTATTGCTTTTATTTCTAGGGGTCTGACTACAAGGAATTCATTGACGCAGCAATTGCCAATAATGAAATCGAGTTTGCTGAAGCTGGCGACTATGGAGTTGCTAAAGTTCTTTTTCCAGATGCTCCAACTAAGACCCATTTTCTTGGTCTTGTGAAAAGTGAGCCGGAAGAATATGTGATATATGGTACGTTTTTGTTAGTGTTTTAGTTGTATGTCTACCACCATCATGTTATTTCTATTTAGGGCTTGAAAATTTTATGTCATGTCATTCATTAATTTCAAACTAAGTGGAGAGATAAGAGACTTGTTTTTGCTTGGGCATTGATATCTTCGGAGGGTTTTTTTTCCCCTCCTGCAATGTGTTAAATGCTGATCAAAAAGTCCTAGGAACTCTTTCCTGTATTCTTATGCAATTTGAAGGTACATACTTTCTTAATGAGTGGGAATTTTACTGTTTCTGCAGAAGACACCTTTGAAAAAGAAAATATACTAGAATTCCTGGAGTACAACAAGTTCCCATTAGTTTCTGTACTGACTGAGCTCAATTCTGTCAGAGTCTACTCTAGCCCAATCAAACTCCAGGTTAGTATCACTCTTCCAAAGTCTTAATTTGTTTTGTCTTTAGGTGTAATATGAGTGTCTCACATACACCCACATCATTCTCTTCCTAAATACCTATAGCAAAAGTTATAGGGGAAATGGGAAACTTTAATAGAGTTAACAAATTTCCAAAGACTGTACATATCTTTGAGCCAAGATGCTACCCTATGCATGCAAGGGTTATTAAAGGATGCCAAGTCCATCCACTCATAGAAGATGAGGTAGTTTACAGATTTAGGAGCCAAAACTCCACCTTCCCTCCATTCCTGTCCAGAGGTCGTTTCTTGGTTATCAGTTTATTTCAAATGTTTGATGGACCTCCTCTCTTCTTAATACCAAGTAATTGAAGTGGATCTATGACAGGGGTCTCAAAGGCAAACAACCTTCGTTTGCGCCTAAATCTATAACTAAGATCATCCCAATTTTTTCTCCAGGTTTTCGTCTTTGCAAAGGCTAATGAATTCCAGAACCTACTTTTGCCTCTTCAAACAGTTGCGAGGAAGTTCAAATCCAAGGTACCTTGACTCGACTCTAAAGATATTATAGCAATTATTTTAACTCTTAACCATCTGCCATTATAACAATGTGCTTTGACTGCAGGTTATGTTTGTTTACATACATATTGCAGAGGAAAACCTTGCAAAGCCATTTTTGACATTATTTGGGCTGGAAGAATTAGAAAAGACCGTTGTGAGTTTTTCTAATGATCAAAATTTCAATATCTGACTTGGGTATTTTTCTTTTGGACGACTAAATTAATTAAACGATGGTCTGATGCATTTATTATTTATGTCTTCATGATTAGGTGGCTGCTTTTGATAACAAAATTAGCGTGAAGTACTTATTGGAGTCAGATCCAACACAAAGCAACATAGATGTATCACCTTTTACTTATACAATTTCCTTTTTTTCAAGAAAGTATCAACTTGGAGATCTAAGTTGGTTTATGTGGATGTTTTAGGAGTTCTGTTCAAGGCTTCTACATGGTACTCTTTCACCGTACTTTAAATCACAGCCGATACCACATAATGTAAGCAAATTATTTCTCCATTTGATCTCACCTCTTCACTTCTATATCCACTACCCAATTCTTTGATATCATATTTTGTCAGTTCGTATTATCTTTCACCTTTCTATGTAGTTTGAGTTGGCAAGTTGCATGGTATATTGATTGCATTGAACATAGATATCGGCTTTGTTTTTGTTTTTGTTTATGAAGTCTGAAGACATATTTACATTATTCACCTAGAAGACGCGATAGTTCTAACTTTCCAAAAATTGCAGAGCAAGACGGCTGTTCAAATAGTTGTAGGAAGGACGTTTGACGAATTGGTTTTGAGCAGTCCCCAGAATGTTTTCTTAGAGGTTTGTGCATTAGCTTTTCGTTTGTAAAGAAAAAATCAAAAAACAAATGAGTGTATCTTTTGAGTGTCGTAAAGCTAAAGGGTTTTTTTTCCGTCAACTTAAGATATATGCACCATGGTGTATCAACTGTGATACCACAAGTAAGCAAGTAGAGAAGCTGGCGAAACACTTTGAAGGGTTGGATAACCTAGTTTTTGCAAGAATAGATGCTTCTTCAAATGAGCATCCAAAACTGCAGGTATTAAACAAATCATTCAATATTTGATGTACTAGTCTAGTGCACATATAAACCAGAATCAATTACCGTTTCCTGAGAAACTTGTTTCCAAATGGTTGTTAAAGCGTTTCTTGTTAGTTAAAACTTGTAAAAAATGTACATTTAGTTTAACACTCACATCCAAACTAACTCACTTTACTCGAACATACTTTTTCTACAGAAACAAACTATAAGACGTATAATGTATATCCTTAGGTATGATGTTAAAGTAAACTGTGTATCTTAGCATAGAGAATCTTATAATTTGCCCGGTATGATGATGAAATTTGAAAGAGATACTTAAGTTTAGAGAACGATTCACTGACAAAATAGATATTATTAGTTGTTATCTATTCTTTGCATATATTGATTCATGCATAAGGCTCTATTCTCATCTTTCTGCACCACATTAGTTCTTTCTGGATGGTTTCCCGTTTTGGTTTCCATTATTGTTTTCTTAACTGACTACAGTTTTTGGTAACTATTGGTACAAAGTCTATTATAATAGCTGAGCAAAAGAACAGAATATTCAGAATAGTCACATTGAGAATGATTCTCCTTAATATGTATAGCTTCACTACTTCACTCATTTGCTAATTTTTTGATTAAATCTTGGATTTTATTTGTTATTTTTGCAGATAGATGACTTTCCAACGCTATTATTCTACTCATCAATTGATAAGTCAAATCCGGTAACTATGACACCTGTGTACTTGTATTTTTATTTATTTTTGACTCTAAAGTTATAATTCTAATATATACATCCATTAACCATGCAGATTAAAGTTTCTACTAAGTCAGGTTTGAAGGAATTGGCTGCATTCATAAAAAAGAAGGTAAGAGTTGCAAAGGACAGTGATGTCTCAGCTCAGGATCAATCAACCAAAGACGAACTTTGATTTACAATTACAATATCAGACTGAAACACTGATAAGCTTCCAAACACGGCACACTTACCAGCGAATGAAAGTAGTTGAGAGAAGTATATAGGGGGGAGGGATTATAACATTGTATGCTTGTGTTGTTACTCAGTTAGCAACATTATAGCCAATAGTTGTGTTTCCATCTCCTGGAAAAAGTGTATTTTGTTAAAGTGAATAAAACTGTCGGAACTTGACTTGGAATGTCTTATTTTCCTTCTATATCGACGGAGTCTTTATGTTCATTTGAATATAAATTAATGATAAATGCTAGAAGTATTTTTGGGCATTTCGGAGAGTACTTTTCATTGATGTCACATGCAATTAATTCAAAAAATTCTGAAAAAAATGTATTCTGACTAAATCTAACCCCAAAACTTGTCTTAAGCAGCTTAAATCATGCAGCAGCAGGAGTTAATTTGAAACTCGCTGGAGCTTGTCAAAGGGAGCTGGAGCTTGCTTACAAGTTACAACTAGATAATTCAATGGAAAGCGTAAACAGTCCAAGCTGATGTTTATTAAGGTAACCATTTTCCAGGAGATGTTTATGCCAAAACGGACTCTTAAAAGTCCAGTTAAAATTATAAGACTACATAAAAATCATAGAATCAGAGACAAAGAATCATCTTTGTTGACAAAATAATTATCAAATACATCAATAGAAGTACAACAATCAGCCCACACAAAAAGAGATCACAACAAAAAATCATCAGTTGGGTGATATTTTGTATGCCAATCTTTGCTTTCTTTCTTTTCCTTGGATCTTGAACTTTGAGAACACCATGATATATGAATTCTTTGCCAAAAGATCTCAAACGTGTAACATAGAATCAGCGCCCTGAGAGAGCCTTGGCCAGGTACTACTTGCAACCAGGAGTTTCTCATAAAGGTGCTGCTGGACTGGTGGTCTCTTGATTCGGCTTCTTATCAGGGCATCCCCCTTCCAAAACAGTGCTTCCAACCCTAGTTAGCGGCCAATACCGGAATAATGATCTACCTAAAATATTTTTGGCAGGCAGAGGACCCCTGGATATTTAACAACAGAAATCAAAGACCATTAACAAAATCAGAATTAGATACTCATTAATTTATAGGTTATTAAATTAGTACCATATATGTGAATCATAGCTGTTGTTGCGGTTGTCACCCATTACAAACACAAAGTCTTCTGGAACACGCTACAAATGTAAACATAAAAACATGGTAATTGTCAATACCATTTTACAAACTTCATCCTTCAAGAACCTCAGAAAAACTCATAAATTCAAGGAGTGAAGTTATAATCTTACAACTGGTGTCATGTCATAAGAGGGTGGCTCAAGGATGAAATCTTCCGCTTTTTTAACTCCATTAATGATTAATTTTCCGTCATGAACCTGAAATTGAAACAAAATAAGTAACAATGGGTAAGTTGTTACAATCGTTTTCAGCAAGTATTCTAAACATTTTACACGCAATTTTTGTATTAAGGAGGTATCCTAACCATGTCTAATACCTAACGTAAATTACAATATCATGCTTGTCATTCGAAAATAGAAAAGAACATAAAAAGCTTAGGAGTTAGGACTAGAAGTAAACACCAATTCTAGAGAGACCAAATGGAATATTTGTTTTGTAGGTGTAGAATTCACAAGTCAAAGAATCCTAAACAAACGAAAGTAAGAAACAGATGGTTTTCCAACAAAAGGGAAGTTCACAGACATATGAGATTATCTTGGTTACCTAAAACAGATAAGAACATAAAAGAGCTCGCATATCATATTAGACTCACTTCGACAATATCACCTTCTTTGGCAACTACTCTTTTAATAAAGACATCAGCATCAGTATAACCTACTTCCTGCAAATTATAAGAATGAAGCTTAAAAATCAAGCTGCAATATAGCCAGGAGTTGCTTACAATTTCTAAGGCATGTACCTGCAAGACTGGTGGGCTTTTGAATATCACTATGTCATTCGCACACGGCTTTCTGAAATAGTAGGAAACCTAGCAACGTTGAGATAAAACCTGTTATGGATTCCAAAATCATCTTGATCAAGATTTCATATAAAAAAGCAAATTTCTTATTTTAAAAAGTCGATGAGGTCTGCTTAGTAGATAGGCCAAATATATGAAAAGGAAGATGCACAGTATAAACAAGTATAGCAGAAAGAGACCATGAACAAAGGGCTACAAAACTAACTACAATAATACGTGCACATCTCACATATTCCATAACAGTCTCTCTCTAGTTGCTCATCCAAATGCAATATCCTTAGAGATAGTACGGATTGAGATCAAGAAGGCAAGATTTTTGATGCCAATAGTACAAAAGCCTGATGTCCAAAATGACTACAATTTCACTCTTTATTACCCGTATAAATCCAAGATAAATTGAAGTGATGAGGGTTCAATAATAGCATATAGACTACGGCTCCAACTGTTGCATCACTTGCATGTCCGATCGCAACTTTTTTTCAGTAGCTCGGCAATTTCGGACGATGGGATTAGCTAATAACATGAGGCCACTTCTCACATGCAAAACAACAAGCAATTACCAAGTCAAATGGTGCAAGCTGTAACATATATCTCTAAGTGATGCAACAAACTCGCCGGAAGGTTCCAATTATAGATATATGAATTTGCATAAGGTTCTAAATCCTTAAATCACACAATCAAATACATAAAACTACTCTTTATTTATATTTCATACTAATAAACTCAACTTATAATCTGATTACAATGGAAGTGAAAACTCTATTTAAAGAGAGAGCCTAAATTAAAAAAAAAAATTGTTGAGAATGAGAGCCTAAATTTTTTATTGGGTTTATAAAACCATCTCCTACTCGTATTAGAACTCCAAAAACAAAAACCTAAAGCATAAGGGAAACAAATAATATAAAACTTAAGTCAAGAGGTTCTGGGATCAATTCCATTACAAGGAGCTTCCACAAAGGTTGATAATTACATCTTTTGTCCACCATACTTCCACAAGCCGTTCATTTCTTTTGAAGTTTTTTTTAGTGCTCATTCGCCATGTCTATCACCTCATATACGCAATCATAATGCACATAAGACATTTCCCCTATCAGCATTGCAGACAATTTTGACTAAATGAGCCATCACCTCGCAAGTAAAATAGATTTAATTCCATATAAGTAGCCCAATTCATGAGCCATGCAATTTTTCGTTAATTACTTCCCTTGTTCCATTTGCTATTATTCCATTGTCAGGAATGGAACATATCTTACAATTCATATTTCAAATCAAGTATAATTCCTGGAAATAAGAGAACTCATTGTTGGTAAACCACTCCATCAAAACCAACTACATTCTCCTTAATCACCATCACGTTTTAATTTTGATGATGAGGTTTACCAACAATGAGGAGTAGATTAAGCCTTGAGTGACAAGGTTTGCCACCAACTTCCAATCTCTGTATAGTCTACTTCAGTTGAAAGATCAATTCAAAACCACAATGGAACTATTTTTTTATTTTTTATTTTTTTAAGAAAGTCCAATCTGCTTGGAAAGTCCAATCTGCTTGGAAAGTCATGACTTCTTTAGTCGAATTTGTACACGTTGTTGATCGGGAGGAAATGCCTTGTATATAGGTTAAATTACATATATGAGGCGATGGATTAGCCTAAGGAGCATCTAAAGAAGAAGTTGGGAGATGATGAGCGACATTGTGTGAAGATATGCAATTAAATTGAAAATAGAGAAGATGAACAACTATATCAATCTTTGCATAAGAACCCCAATTGTTTTTCTCCTAAGAGAATTTACAAATGGAGCAAAGCTCGGAGCTGAAGGGTGACTTATTCATAGCCATCGGTAGGCTTGATTTTAGGCTTGTTCTTGATGAAGTATAATATGATAAGGTCATTAGAAAGCTTCCCAACTAACAGGAAAACTAGATGCATTTCAGGCTCATCAAGTATCAGAAAAAAAAATATAAATCAGACAACATCATCTAAGAGATGACTTATATTCTTATAATCGATATTAAGAAAATTTAAAAACCCATATCATTGTTTTTTCCTCACAAATGTACGTGATCAATGCAGGAATTTTATGAACAATGTTCCGGAGGTACAGATATTTGCTATTTAGGTTGTAATTTAGAAAGTGTTTTTCCTCCAGATAAAAAACAAATTGTTTTTAGGTCATAATTATCTAACGTGACTAGAATAAGAACTTGAAGTTGTATAAATAATTACCCCTTTTCATCTTTGGACTTCACACAGAAGAGATGAAGAAGTTGTAAGTTGAATGACAACGGTGATGATTTTGATCTTGAGTTCTTGACAAACATTTGTGTCTTTGGAGTGTTGAAGAGATACCGTGGCCGCGCTTTAGGAATGCCAATGAGCTTTTAACAAATTGGAAGACAAGAAGCCTCGTTGGATGGGGTAAGGTTATATGGCGGTGTTTACCATTCGCGGTGATTTGGTCTATATGACTAGAGCGCAATGCGAGGAAGTTTGTAGGGAAAGAGAAGTCAAGAACTTCGGTCTTGGTCTCTATCAAGACTTTCATTTTCTGGTGGAGTAAAGCCGTGGCGGATATGACGGGGATCTACTTTGAGTTGCTTATGATTAAATTGAGGGAGACTATCACGGGCTCTATTTGAGGATCTTGGTGTAGAGTTTGTTTCGTTTTCTTTTTTTGACCTCATGTTGAGGCTTTTTCTTTGTTCTTGGTTATGCTTGTGTTTGGGCGTTGTGTTCGTTTTATCAATAAAATTTACATTCATCAAAAAGAAAAGAAAAGAGAGTTGCTAGTTGACTAGATTTATTATGTTGTTTCTTAGGTTTGAGTATTTATATTTGGATTTCATAGTAACGGTTTGCAAGTTGTTACTTAAAGATTCTATAGATACTTTTGTTTGATTTGATATTTTAATTTGCATACTTGAAATCATGATGTATTTATAATGCCTTATAAGGCCTTTATGTGTTTTTCGTACGGATATACTGGATAAATAAATATATGCACATTTCTATTAACAATTTAGAATTAAATGTAAATTGTGTTTACATATTCGCAATAGGTCACAAAAGTATTGCATTTTCACAATTTCATGCTGCCGCCACTGGTCACAGTCGTATCACGCATTAACTAACTTGAGGTATATTAATACAAATATCCACTCCTTGAATGACCTACTTTTGTTGTCTCTAATCTATGAGCTTAGACACAGACCTACCTCTGAGGCACAGTAAGTCTGATCCCTATGAGATGGTTTTCTTAATCTGAGATCCCAATAAATATATCATTTTTCTTATACATTGTACTTTGCTAAAAAAAAACATAGTCTAACAAGACACCACGTCTCAGTACATAGAATGCTACCCTCAATTTGAGAATGGGATATGTCGATTGATACTTACACCTCACCTAATGCATGCTGATTTTGTTCCGCTGATCTTATTTTTCCTAATTATCTTAGTTGTTTCAAATATGACAAGAACGGACATAAAGGTAAGACTAACATAGATATCATGCGTTTGACCTAGTCTACAAACAGGAACTTTAAGCTGAGGCGCTGCATCAAGACCGCCTCAACTAGACATTCAAGGAGAACACCGACTTGAGGCATTAATGCACCTTATTGATAAAAGTCCAAAATGTGGCCTAAATTAATGACAAATGAGCTCATTACGCTAAAACAACTACACAACATGAGTGATGAGTTATAGAATAATTACCTTTTCCGCAACAAGTCGATCCCCAACATCAAACGTTGGGTACATAGATAACGAAGGAATAAACCTCGGCTCGGCAATAAACGTCCGAAAAGCAAGCGACACCGCAAATGCCGCAAACACCGCCTTCGCGTCATCCGAAGTCAAGTTCAACCACTCCGGCAAAAACCCAGTTTTCTCCTCAACCCCATTGTCATTGCCACCATCTCCATCATCACCACCACCACCACCACCACCACCACCACTTCCCAACGTCGAAACTGGCTTCGTTTCTTCATTGGAATCCCTAATTGCACTCGATTTGAGTCTTTGAGTTCGAAATTGGGGATTAAGGGAGTTAAACCCAAGAAAATGAGGGGGTTTGAAGCAAGAATTGAATTGGGTGTGATTGAAAAGAGAGGATTTTGAGGTGAAATTGTTGAAACTAGGGTTTTTTGTTGAATTGGGGGTTTTGAAGGATGAAGATGTGGGAGGGAAAATTTGTAGAGATGCCATTTCCTCTCTCTCTCTCTCTCTCCAAAGTCTCAAAACTTGGATAAAGGTGGAAGAAATAAAGACTGAAAAACCCAAAGTTGGGTCATGGATTTAGCCCAGTTTCTTATGGGCTTTGAGAAATTAAAGTTGGGCCTATTATGAGCCTTAGACTAGTAATCTGGTGACAGAAGGGAAACGACTGACAAAAACCTTGATTATAGAGATGATTTGAAGAACAATGGAAGATATTGTTCTTCTTTGAAATTCAACTTCAGCCCTAACCCAAAATAGGACATCCCCAATACTCACAATTCCCCCAAGATACCTAAAAGAGAGAGAGAGAGTACTAACCAATAAACTATGAGAGAAAACTTGCAGCAATTTGATATTTTTCAATTTGAAAAAGAGAAATACAAAAGGGTTGAGTTTTTGGCTGCAACCAAATACAAGCAAAATGAGATGTTTTTATATGGAAATGCAAATTGTTTACTTTGCAAAAATGAACCAAACACGTACAAGTATTTTAAAGGCACCACATTGTAATTGCAAATTGAACCAAACATATATAATCGGTTAGAAATACAAATTGTTTGCATTTACATCATGTTTGATGTGAATTAACTTGAGCTTATAATGTGGCATCTTTTGTTTTTGTCTTGCTTGTCATTCTGTCACAAAACCATTCATTTCAATTGTTTGAGTAACTTTGTTTGTTTTGAACCATCTAATATGACGCCTATCTAGGCTCCACTTTGTGCACCATAAGTATTTTAGGATCACAAACATTTCATGTAATGTAATTTTTGAGTATACCGCTAAGCGGTGTGAGCCTGACATATAATGCTTTTTCAGAGTAAGAATGCCTAGGTCGTAATGGTTTTTTAGTTTTTTCTTTTGAAAATTGCATATACGAATGCCTAGTACATAGTCAATTTGCATTGAATCGCTATCCTACTGGCCAATCAGGCTGCTTGAATTTCACGATGATTAAGCGAGTAAATCTCCCATCTATGGAACACTGGGAATTTGTCAAGAAGCAAAAGAAGACTTTATCTCTGAATAACTCATCACTACTCAAATGATCCCTATTATGAACCACTTTACACCCTAAATAACAGTAACTATTTGGGATCTCATCTAAAGCAATGTATGTATTTAAAGAGATGGGTTGAAAGGCAAAAGCATCACATCGTGGATAAGTTTGGCCCGATGTAGCTTATGTCATAAACACCTTTTCCCCTTAATATATATCACAAAGAGAGACCTCTCTGGATCTCTGGATTAGGTTCATGAACGAGAGCCAAACTTTGGGACCCCAAATTGGGTAGGCCGGATTTCAAGTCGACATAGTCCCGTGGTTCCTTTTTAATGTCATAATTGGATTTGGACCCGGAATCTATTATCACCGGGTATTGATAATTACTAAACTTGTCAACAAAGTGTCACTCGCATCACATTTTGGATGCAAAGATGACGTCTTAAATTAAAAAATGCTCCTGTCACAAATCTTCTTCTTGATGGTAATGCTCCTGTCACTAAACATGCTAGAAATAATACCGCCAATATAGATTACATTGACCTCTCGTGTTCGAGGTCAATGCAATCTATATTGGCGGTATTATTTACACAAACATTTGACACCCATGACGACACTAAGAGTATACACTTTATTGTGATGTAGACTCATCTTGACAATTTGTAGAAGACACTTCATTGTGATGTAGACTCATGGCCATTCTTACCGTAAGGCCATTTAGGCGGCCGCTGCCGCCTAAGTCTCCCGGAAAGGTAAAGTCCTGCATTTTTATTGTGTCCTCAGGAATAAATAAAATAAGAATCAGTTAAGAATATATGGCCATTTGAGTAGTAAAACAATCTCAAGTTAACTGGTTTGTAGTACATTTTTATCCTGCCTTTTTTTTTTTGGTTGTAAACTATAGGACGTCTCTTGACAAGTATCCATTTACGTGAATCTCTAGTACTTCTAAACTCTAAAGTAAACCCTAAATCTTTTAGGCGAACTAGAAATGAGAGGGAATGTTAATGTTGATACTTGAAAACACTTCAACTCAAAGGAAATGTTGATAACATTCGAAGTATCTAGTCGGGAATTGACGGTCTGGCAGACAACAACAACGACAACAAAAATAAAATAGTAAGACAATGTTTTATATAGAGAAAATACTTCTAATGTTGTCTTTGATAAGGAATACGGCTTTTAATATTCTCTTTGATAAGAGATGAAAGCTTATCTTCGTATGTAAAGCAATACTATATTTAATTTGTTTGAGGTTGATATGCGTACATTTTCATTATCTCTAATTCATTTTTTTTATTTGAAATAAAACACATAACACAATAGTATGCTATTACAAGTTGCTGAGTAAATGTGTCATTAAGAAATTTAGAGTACAAATTATATTCCCGTTTATTTTATTTTTTCAGAATTCGCCTAAGCCCCTTAAAGATCTAGGAATGGCCCAGTGTAGACTCCTCTTGACAATTGTAGATTTGATCTTAAATTTGATATCAACACTTCACAAGACCGTTCCTGTCCGCGTCGTTAATTGCTTAATCGTAGTCTGTTTTGTTTTCTTTTTAAATATAATTAAGAAAATCAAAATTATGAAGGGAGAATGAAAAATTAATGCTACTTCATTCTAACAATCTGAATAATGGTACAACACTATCCCCATCTGGCGTGAAAATCGCAATCACAATTAACAAATAATTATAAGAGAGGAAAAATAAGACTCGTACTACACAGTTTATCTGCAGAAGTTTTCGTATAGATTGAAGAAAATAAATACAATACTGAGAGCCTTTCCCCTGAGCTGCTATATTATCTTCTAATTGTTCCTGTTGCTGCTCATTCTTTGCAGAGGTTCTCGAATCCCATATATTCATGTCGCTCAATCTTCCCAATCATGTTCGATATGCCAACACCACCTGTTTAAGAGATTCGTTAACGCTTCAGTTTCTTGTTTACGACATGATTTCAATGAACATTTTAACTTTATCGAAGTTTCACAATAAGAATAATGACAAATGTAACTGCCAATGATGCTCACCTAGTGAAATTGCGCTCACAAATATTGTGAAGGCCAAAATGAAGATAATGAGAGATGCCCTCCCTAGTATAATGATCATCCGTCTAACTACGTGTTGCCCAACGAATGCGGCTATTGTCGCAATGGCAACGAAGTAGAGAGCTGCAAGATAGATATGAAACATGGAAATGTATAAATATTTAACCCTAGGGAAATTATAAATCAGAAGGGATTAATTGACTTACCATAAGGGACTGGGAAACGCTTTATAAGGTAATACTCTATAACGGACATGGACGAGGAGAACGTCATAGCAAAAGTGGCCGTAGCACTCGATACCTGCAAAATTTTTTTCACAAAATGTACATTTAAAATCAAGACTGACATACCTCAACTTACTTTTCTAGCCTCTTGTAGTCAAATAGTTTCCAACATGTTAGTCAATATGCGATGAAAATTGCACAATTGGAAAGCTTTTAATCTGATTTATCGAGTATTGATATTAAATGAAATGTAAAAATCCCGTGCTGTTACACATACCTGAGGAGGGATGCCAAGCTCCAGGAAGAGAGGTCCCAAAATAAAGCCTCCACCGAGACCGAGCAGCCCACCAACAATACCAGCTAGAACACCAAATGAGCAGTAGAGAATAAGCTGATGCACTTTCCAGTTTGTATCGTTTTCTCCCTTTGACGAGATTACCCTCTTTCCCGTGTACAAGCTGATTGCCTCATACAAACTCACGCCTACAGCAACAGGGACCTACAAGTAATGGAGGTTCATTCTATACTGCAAACCATATCTAAATTGACAGTTCAAAATGGTTTTATTGGGGGAGATCACAAACACGAGTCAATATATCTTCTTCCTTAGATATATCACTCATTCAAAACCCAACACATTGGACAAATATATCTTTAAACTCGCAAATACTGCAAATAAAACTTATACGTTATTTCCAATATAACGGATATACATTCCGATGTAGTACACAAAATCTTTTGTTAATAAAATTCAAATTACCTGCAAGAAGTTTAAAACCCAGTAGGATACTGAACAGGTTGCTGTGTTGTTCTGTTACAAATGTGCAAGTAGGTTTTCATCAGTTAGCCCAAGAATTCGCCGTACAATGGTGTAAAACAAAGATACAGATATCTTGAGAAATATAACATATTAGAGATGGCAAACCTTAAGAATTTGCAGTACAAGGAATGCAACCCAGACAAAGACTAACAACCCAAGTTCTTTCCAGTATACATTGTCAATAATAGGGACCTGCAATAATAATAAAATTATTTCTGTAAGCCATAATAGGTAGATCATACAAATACTGATACTAGTGGCAATTCGGCTAATGTATGGTACGGTATAATTTCTTTCAAAGCTCAGATTATGCAAGAACATTTGTTACAAATTCTGAAAAGTATAATTATGTATAAAGGCTCTGCTTGGTATACCGTTTATAACTCCACAAATCAAGAAATTCCTTTTATTTCCTTTGATCCAGCCGTTGCCAACCATTGGATCAAAGGCTGTATACTATTATCCTATATAAGAATTTGTGGAGATATAAATGGGATACCAAGTAGAGCCAAAGACTGTATACTATTG
Source organism: Kingdonia uniflora (assembly GCA_014058105.1). Taxonomy (NCBI): domain Eukaryota; kingdom Viridiplantae; phylum Streptophyta; class Magnoliopsida; order Ranunculales; family Circaeasteraceae; genus Kingdonia; species Kingdonia uniflora. The sequence goes on along the minus strand of JACGCM010000115.1, from coordinate 798,093 downwards.
CATATAAGAATTATCTGTATTGATCAATACGTGAATAAAACAAAACCCGTTGGGTATTAAATGGGTATATTATGGTTAAGTAAAGCTGCCCAGATATTACATGCGCATGCTAAAAAAATAGAATATGGAATAAATACGTCAAATTTGTGAAGTAAACGGGAATTATGCGGTGGATTGCCTAACAGGAGGATTTATCAGTTCTGCAGAATAGAGACCTCTGTTTCTTTTTTATCATTGCTCGGGCCACCCGGTAGTGGCTTGTATTCTACTTCGCCATTACCTGTGCATTATTAAGCGAGAGGGTATTACTTTCAATTTATTCATATATGAAGAAGAAGAGAAAAACCAAACTTAGCAAATAATTCCTTAATGCTTTATGATATTGCAGTGAAAAATAGACCAACTCACCATTTGCCTCTACGCGTTTAGCAGCCTCCTGAAACAATAAACACAAAAAACAACTTCATGACTAGAGAGAATAAGATCATTACATAAAGTATGTAACCAAAATAATTTAAGTTTAGATACCTAGAATATCTCAACAACTCTTACCTTTTTAAATATGGTTTCCTTTTTCCATGTATCAACACCCCTGAGAAACGCCTTAGTTGATGTGCCTGAAAACAACCATAACTAATCAATGATGTTTTCAAATTATCACAAACAAAAAGCATTTGAGAAACAATCAAGCATCAAGTACCTACGAAAAGAATAATTAAGAGAACAGTAACCATCCAATCAGCAAATAAAACATTAAAAGCGACTCCAATACTAATTCCCAACATCAGCATTGGTTGGACGAGCAGTGCTAAGTCGTAGTCAATAATGGGTAGGTCGAGTGTTGGATGCCTTAGCTTAAGATTGTAATATACGGTTGAGCCAGCTGCGCCAAATATCATACCTGACCAAACAAACAACAATCATCACCTCGTCACATTCATTAAGCTAGATCGATAAAGCATCTTAGTGTAAAATCTAAAAAACACGTAAAACTAGTAAAATTTAGTTCTAGTGTGAAATCTAAAACATTTTCAACCAAATCTTCCAATTATACTTAAATCTTTTCCATCCTAAGTTATTACACCACAAACTAGAGTTATAAGTCAACTCCTGATCGAGATCTACTCTTAAGTTCGTATCTATAATTAAGTCAAATCCTAGTATTAATTGTGTCAACATAAACAATAAATTATCAAAGTGATCATTGTATCTTACACTTGGAAATCGCGGTGGACGACTTCGCATCGAACCCAATAATAAGAGTAAGCATAGGAACAAAAATTCCACCACCACCAACACCTCCAACACTTCCAAATGCTGCTCCAAAGAAGGCGATAATCGACCCCAATACGATTTGCCAACCGAACTCAATCGCCTGTAAACCCAACAATCACCCCATCACTAATTTCAACCAACTTAGCTCTAAACATATCAAATCCATCACTAAATTTATCAGCAAACAAAACTTACTGGCCAAACATGGTGGTATCCGGATCTTTCCGGTTGCCATAAGAAATTTACGAACTTTGCGACATATTCCAACTCGATTTCTCGAGTTTCGTTACCTCTCAACCCCTCGTTACGCTTCAAACTTCGCTCTGCCGATACAAAAACTGATGCTAAAAGGAAGAAAAATGCAACTTTTGTTACTGATCTCACCCCATGCCATCTCCAACCATATTCCGCCATTAAAATTCAACCTTTTTAAGCAACCCCAGTGATTGTTTCAGCTAAAACGCTCCAATTATCACAGTTTCTCGTCGAAAAACTCGGATTTTTCGACAAAATAACAAGTTTCTCTTAAACTCCAATTTCACACAAGTTGAGAGAAAAATCAAACAATCTGAAATCGACCCAAATCTTAGAACTCCAATTGGAGAGACCCCTTTCTCTCTCTCTTGGTGAAACTATGAAGTCTAATTTTTTGACACGATGGGGACAATTGCCTAATTTGTGCGGGAGGACAATCCGATATAAAGATAAAAACTGCGGTATAAATCGCGGTTTTTGTGTAAATTGCGGAATAAATTACGGTTTTTAGTTTTTACGATAAAAAATCAAAATTTTCCAAAAAAATAATGGTTGCAGTTGTTGTTGCAGTTGTTGTTGAAGATGTACTAGTTGGGTTTATCCGAGTTAAATGGGCCCCCCATACGATCCAGCTTTAAAAACGTGGAAAAAATGTTTGAAATACGATGAATTACCGAAAATGGCCTTGGTGAATTTGGATAATTACGAAATTTTTCATTAATGGATTCGGATAAAATGAAGGGTTTGGATTCGGGTGGTCCAATTTGGCTTCTTTTAGTTGATATTTAGTGGAGATTCCTCATTAAGAGCAACTCCTAAAGTGTCTCACTACCTTGAATTTTAAGTTGTCACATCAGATTTTCGTCCTCCAACAGTGCCTGACTGACTTGGATTTGAGTCTCAAAATCCAAGTCTCAGCCTTAGAATCCAAAACTCGGTCTTGGATTTTTAAGTAGCGATTGGGCGCCCAAGTGTTGTGCATCTGTTACGCCTAAGTTAAAATATAAGTGTTATGTGTCTATTTAAAATATAAACAGGCGCCCAAGTGTTATGCGCCTATTTGAATTAATTTAAAATCCAAGTCAGGTACTCTTAGATAAAATTGAGTCTGGCTACCTCGGATTTGGCTTTTTTACATCCAAGGCAGTCAGACACTTTAGGAAATGCTCTAATACGAAAAAAGTTTATGAGTTTATTGGAGTTCGCGCCAACTAAAACGCTTTGTTTTTTGTTTTACACCAGGAACGTGCGAGTTGGGGAGGTAATGTTTTGAGCAGCCTAAGCCTGTGTGGGATAGATCGAACAGACGTGAAACTCATTTATTTTTCTTTTTAACCACAAGCCTCCGAAAAGGTACAAAGCCCGAAGGAAAACCACAAGCCTCCGAAGAGGTACAAAGCCCGAAGGCCCACCACGACAACCCAAAGATTGTCGTCTACAATTCTTCACCCCATAGGGGTTCGAACTCATGACCTCTCATGAGGTGGAGGGTCACACAACCACTGAACCAAGAGGTCAATAGTACGTGAACTCATTTACAATTGTTAAATCTACGAAATCTTTCATCACATTTATTTTTTCAGTGAGGCTCCTCTTGGTATCTTGGGGACATTTGTGATTTGGGGAATTTATGGTGATTCGGCAACTCGATGGCTTTAATTATATTGTACCTTTATTGAAAAGAAAAGAAAAATCGAAAATCGTAAGGCTATTGTGTATTTGAGGATACCTTTTGTGGTACTTCAAACGACATTCAATTATGCCTTGAAACATTTTATTTTTTCCGCAATTCCAATTATAACGCCATTACGCTTTTAAGTAAATGTGGCTTTAAGATGTTAATGGGTTGTTCTTTCTTCATAAAGGCTCCCACGTGAAAAACATCGCCGTCTCTCGTTCTTATCTTATTTGTTCTGATCTCGCGTAGAATTAAATAATCCAAGAAGCTCCCGGATTAAGCATTAACATATGCATTAAGCATACTCTTACGGTTCACAGTTGACAATTATAATCCTACAACATGCATTTAACTAGTGATAATTTTGTTTAAATATCATTCAGGTTTAGAAACCCGTGTGCTATGTGAACACCTCAAATTATATTCTCAGCTTGCTTCAGTGGACGGCAATATTCACGAGTAATTGCAGGCCTGCAGGCTGCATAAGATGAATACCGTAAAAAGAACAAAAGTTGTAGGTCTCGATCTTACATAAATTTAGGAAAGACAAAAGAGAACTCGAGGAAAAGGCAAAATCGTAACTTTCAAACAAGATAATAATAATAATACGTACTCATGACCTGGAATGATCTGGAGGTTGATACAACTGCTTTAATTGGCAATAAATACAATTTTAATTTGTAGATCTTGACGAAACATAGGTTGGGAACCAAAATAAGGCTTAGTAAACCTTTATAATCGGACCGACAATCTGAAGATCCCCAACACAAATTAAATGAGTAATAGACCGTTCCATGGCATCAACGAGAATGGTGTTTTGAGTGCCCTGTATAAATACATAATGTTTATGGTCGCCGAATACATAAGTATATGTTGGATTTTTTCAAAACATTACTTCGTATGGGCTTGACCCCTTTGGCCTCTTGGTCATTTTCATAGCCATGTGACTCTTATACTCAAATTAAAGTCTAAAAGTTTAGTTTCATATTGTTTATAAACTATAGCGGAACCAAACATATAACGTAGAACCCATGTGACATGTGTGTAACATGTGACTAAGAGAGAGTGTATAATTGTGCGAGTGTGTGAGAAAATTTTATACCCTGGGATTGTGCAATCCCTTTATATACTAGGGGAACATAGTTACAATCGCTCAAATCTCGAGGCAAACAAGTGGTTCCAAAAACCATCTTAAAAAATAGAGTTTCGCATTGTCGTTCGAACGACTTGGGTGGCTGGGCCAAGAAACCAGAAAGTTGTTCGAGGGTAGCTTGGGCCAAAAAACCAGAGAGTCATTCGAACGACCAAGAACCCCCACACATCTCTCTCCATTTTTCTGTCATTGATCGACAGTTCATCTACTCCTCTCTCTCTCTCTCTCTCTCTCTCTCTCTCTCTCACAGTTTCGCTGAGGTGCTAAGCGTTACAAGTATGTCGTCTCCGGTATTGGAACTTCTGTATCGCTCACTGCTCGTTGTATCCTTGAAGAGATTAGACAGTCATAACCTGTACCTGGGGTTTGTCGAAATACTATTTAAAGAAAGTGTGATCCACGTCTCAAGTACTTTCTTTTACTGTTGTTCTACTGGTGCTGTACTTCCGATCTGCTGTCCTCTCATTCACTGTTGAATCTACAACTACTGTTGCTGCATCTTCAACATTGATTGAGTTACATGTTGAGAATCGAGCTAGCTACTCTCTCCTCTTAAACAAGAACGATACACGGAATAAGCCCTAACAGAAGAATTAACCAAACAAGAACAATAAAGAACACAATAAGGTTTCCCAGAGGAGGAAAGTGGAAAACCCTTGCGGATGAAAAACCACTCCCCACAAACAATTCACTATGATATCAAACAGGTTACAATCATCTCTTCAAACCCTAGCCTCTCTAAGATTAAACTCACCAAAAGAGAGGCTAACAAAATAACCTAAAGTCCTCTTTATATATTAGAGGACTTAAAATACAATTGAAACGGATTTCGAGGCAAAAACATGACATCTAAGGCAAACCTACGTCAAGTTCGTTCGAACGACTTTGCGATAGTTGGTCTCCAACCCTAGAATCATAACATCTCGTTCGAACAACATCCAAGCTCGTTCGAACGAGATTGACTCTTGGGCCAAAATTCTAGGGAGTATGAAAACGTTCGTTCAAATGACTAAGAAGCTCGTTCGAACGACTTCGACAATTTCCCAACTTCGACAATCCTTCTATTCGAGTTCATACCCAACATTATACTCCTGCCCGTTCTGGGGAAAGCTATATACAGGTTCCTTAAACAATTATTTCTACAGTATACGACCTTTATAAGTTCTCACTTTCATAGTTGTACCAAACACTTGCAGATAACAAAACTTTTGGCTTAAACACGCGCATAAAGATCTGTTGTTACATTGTGTACTATGATGCCACTCGTCCCCCAAAAGTTAAACACTTAAACATAATGGATCAAGCATTACTAGTTTGATGATCAGTAAAGATAAAGATAAAGATGATACAGAAGAATGTACCAGACTGGACTACACCGAGGACCCCTTTTTATGGAAATACACATGTAATGTTATTAACCATAACTGTATATGGTTGATATCTTGATAAATCAGCCCTAACAACTTCCATTAATCGTTACCACCATTAAATATTGTACTAAGCACACACGAAATAAAATTGTAACATACAATGGAAATATCAAATATGGAATCATGGATCAGAGTATCAGACTGAGATGAACTTGCAGACACTTGTCATTGTTCTTCGCATGGATAGAATACGTCACTTAGAACAGCTGATTTTGTCATCAAAGATGCTTTCAGAAGTCTCAACGCCTGAAGAAAAAAAACTGCCCGTTAAAACAAAAATGGAGCCAAGGCAAATGCTCTTAATTTGGTTATTAAAACAAAAATGGCATACTTCATCTTCACCAAAGAGGACAAGCTGCTCCTCAATATCTTCAATGGGCATATCGAATTTAGTAAGAAGAGAAAGAGCATCTATAGGCGAGAGCGGCTTTACTGAAAGCTGATCGGTAACAATGTACGTAATTTGGTCATTCATAAATCCTCCCCCACTTGCAGTCTCCAAAGATGGACTCTTTGGATTAACGACCTCGTACTCTTTGGTTAATTCAATATCTTCCTTGATGTCAAATAGTTGAGAGTCACAATTGTAATGTTGCGCGATTTTCGGACTTAAAAGCATAGACCTGCATTTCTCCGATTTGATGTAATTATTACCTGCACTTTTGTACAAGTTATCAATGCACCCTATGTTAGTATTCCCTCCCAATATCTTGACAACGGAACCAAGAGGCAATGTGAGAATACTGAAGATGAAGTCTACAAAATCTGCACCGGCTTCTGCATACAACACTTCGTTTCGAGATTTGCTCACCATGAGTTTCAAGGCCATCTTGTCCAAGACTAGACGCATATTGTTTCTTGGATGTGGTTTACGTATTTTTCTTGGTTTCACGGTCTCTATTACTTCTTTACTTCCCCACAATAAGCCTATGTATCGGTCTGGGTTTAGATCAGGGAGAAACACATCACTGAAGGGCGTCGTGCTTAGTAAGGACCTCCTAAGCAAATCCAAAACCTGCAGTGGAAACAAATGAAGGAAATAAAGTTAGTTTTGTTTGTGTTTCATTTGTCCTAAAGAATCACAACTAGAATAAATTTCTGCAGCAATGAGTTCCAAAGGACGACGTGACACAGTCTAGGCTTGCTAAGCTCAGGCGCTTAATCATCTGAACTATGACGACAGTTATTTCAGCTCCGCTCGTCCTCTCCTTTAAACCAACATTGTCAATGTTAGAGCAATGCAAAACCATACCCGAACTGCGTCAAATGCACACCTGCATTGTAAAAACTGGTCTCGTTTCTCATACTTTTGCCATGAGAAGACTCATTGTCGCATTTTGCTCACTCTCTCCAGTGTTGTCCAAAAACCTGGACTATGCGATATCAGTATCCTATCAAATTCAAGAACCGAATGCTTTCATGTTTTTCACTCTCATCAAGGCCTTATCATACACAAAATACGTTACAGGCTATAATGCTCTACTCCCAAATGCTTCCTGAGTTGAATGATTACAATGGGTTTGAGTTTTCTCTCCCATCTGTTTTGAAATGTTGTGGGAAATCGCTAGCGTTCAAAGGAAAGTAAGTTTATGGACAAGTGTTGAAGAACCACTTTAAGGATTACCCTTTTGTATGTAATGCAGTTCTTCGGATGTATTTGGAACTTGGGAGAGTCCAATTGGCGAAAAGGGTATTTGACAGAATGGTGAAACGCGATATTGTTTCTTGGAATTCGATGATTGTTGGGTGCTTTAAAGTGGGGGAGGTTGAGTTATCGGGAGCCTTCTTTGATGAAATGCCAGAAACTCAGAGGGACGTGGTTTCGTGGAACATGATTATTGATGGGTACGCAAAATGTGGGAAGTGTGAGCTTGTGCGGGAGTTTTTTGGGAAGATGGGGTATAGACATGTGGTTTCTTGGATGACGATGATATCTGGGTATGTACTTAATCATCAACCAAAGGAAGCATTGTCTCTTTTAGGGAGATGTTGGGGTCTGGAACTGAACTGGATGTTGCGGCAATTGTTAGTGTAGTTTCAACTATTGCTGACTTGGGTTTTGTGGAGGAAGGAAAATGGGTTCATGCTTATATTCATGCACGAAAGATTAGCTTAAGGTCTGGGGTTCTTGCGTCGGCTTTCATAGACATGTACTCCAAATGTGGGCATATTGAGAATGCCAATAATGTTTTCGAAAGCGTTTCAGTTAGATGCAATGCAGGTGATTGGAATTCTATGATTTCTGGTCTGGCAACCCATGGGCTTGCGTACAATGCTTTTGAGATGTTCCGTAAAATGGAGAGGATGGATATCGAGCCTAATGAGATCACATTCTTGGAGTACTTAGTACGCTTAGTACGTGTAGCCATGGAGGGTTAGTTTAAGAGGGCGAAATTTACTTTGAACTCATGTCTGAAAAGTATAGGATTGTTCCCAAGATTCAACATTACGGGTGTATGATTGATTTATTCGGCAGAGCGGGACATTTAGAAAAGGCGCTTAAGGTTCTCCAGGATATGCCCATTGAAGTTGATGTTCTGGCATGGAAGGCTATTCTTAGCGCCTGCATGAAACACACTGACATAACGACTTGCTGTCATTCGTGTGCTGGAATTAGCTCTAAAAGACTCAAGTTGCTATCCTCTCCTATCAAACATATATGCCAAGGCCAGCAGATGGTCTGATGTTGCTAGGATTAGAGCAATTATGAGGGACCGTGGAATTAAAAAGGTTCCTGGCTGCAGTTCTATCCTTGTACATGGTGAGATACACGAGTTTCTTGTCCAAAACGAGATGGACTCGAGATATAGAAGTACAATTATTCAAAAGATGGATGAAGTTTTGGGCAGATTGAGTGACCCAGATTCTTGTTGATGTCGTAGAGGAAGAAGAAAAGGAGAGTTTACTTAAGTCTCCACAGTGAGAAGTTGACACTTGCATTCGGTCTTATAAACACAAGCAAAGGGGAACCCATTCATATAGTGAAGAACCTACGGGTTTGCTGTGATTGTCACTTGTTCATCAAGCTAGCATCAAGGGTGTACAACCGTCGTATTGTTGTAAGAGACCAGAACCGTTTTCACCATTTCGAGAGTGGATCATGCTCATGTAAAGAATATTGGTGATTTGGTAACTAGCCTATATTGAATTCCACAAACTACGGTTTATTGACATTTTCAGGGTATTTCTAAAAATTCTTACACAGGGACATTGTTGTTACGAGGAAAAGAACTTTACTAAACATTGCCTAAGAAGTTTTATTTGCAGTAAAGAAGAACATAATTAATCAATTACCTGTGATGCTGTAAGATTTACAGTCTGGACCTTGAGCTCGTTCATATTAGTAACTCCAAGCTCCCTAAGTAGAGAAAAAGTATGCGTTGTGGTGTTCGATACTTCCATGACTTGCATATCATCGGTAATTGTAAATCCTCGCATCCCCTGAGCAAAGACACCCACGTTTGGATAATCATCTCCAACGATATTCTTTAGAACTATTTCTTTTGTCATCTGTTTGCCGCAAATGCATTTACTATGTTCGAATGTACTCAGCATTTTGTTAGTACAAGTCTCTGGTTTATGCTGAGTACCCGGACATACGTAGTACTTCGTAGACCCAACCGTCCAATCATCAATTTTGATTCTTAGCCTTCTGAGATGAAATTCTGATGTAGTTTTAGGGCGATGCAACATGGAAAGACATTCTGGGGTACGTACGTGAAGGGTTGTTAGATTTTGCACGCTGTTGAACAAATTATCTAGGCAATCGATACCCAGACTGCAGTTTGAGTCATAGTAAGACTCATTATCACATTTTAGGATGATTCCGACCGGGAGCGTTAGAAAGCTTAGCAGAATATCAACAAAATCTACCCCAGATTCTACGAAGAACACCCGTTCTTTCTCCTTTCGGTCAGAAGCTTCAAGACTATCTTCTTTGCGCGTGCCATTGTGGTTTGAAAGAATTATGGACTTGGAAGCATATGTTTATTCTTTTTGTATACGACACTTGTAGAGTTTCTTCGGACTTAACGATCTCCACTGTAAGTACGTCATGAAATCCGGCCTGACATTTTAAATAATAGATGTCGGTATCGACATTATATCTCGTTTTCCTCTAAATTTCCCCAATCCCAGTGTTCTTTTGCTGTAAATAAGATTGTAAAACTGCATTTGAAAAATATCGTTTATTCGAAGAAAATCTACATTTGAAATGCAAGTTCTTGCAAAAGCGGCAAATAAAATGCTTTCTTCACAAAAACGGCATATTAAATACCGTTTGTGGTGAAATTCAATTTTTTCCCTCTTCTTGCATATCACTTTCTCTAAATTAGGGTTTATCTGTCAGAGAAATCCTAATTCAATGGGTTCTTCTCAATTGTGCAATCTTCTTACATTCAAGACTTCTCCATCTCCAATTGTTTTCAAGACGTCCCACAATCTTCTCCAACAACCCCTTCTTCTCAAATTTCCCCCAATTTCAGTTTCACTAAAATCTGTAATTAGACTCATTAACAGTGATAAATCCAGAAACAAAGTTGCTCTTTTTTCGACCGCTCGATATCGACATGTTTGCAAGATGGGTGACTCAGGTACCTCATACTTTGTCTCTCCTGTTGTTATTGCTTTTTGTTCACTTAGTGATCACAAACATTTTCTGTGATTTAAACATATGCTAACCATTAGATTAATGTAAATGAGCGTAAAACTTAACTAATCCAACGGCGAACAGTTGTCTAAATCACTGGAAATGTTTACATGCTCAAACATTTTTTGTGTACCAAGCGAAGCCTAAATGCGCTGCCACACTCATGTCCAATAGGACCCATACCGCTGCTAGATAAAAAAAAATTCAAAGGGCTTGCTTGCTGCACATAAAACAGATGAATTTGAGCATTGGCTTTTTAACAGAAGCCGAAACAGCTTGGAAGTTTATAGAAAATATCACATACTTTGACTATCGGTTATGGCATACTCCGGTCAGTGGTAGACATTATTAATTAGGAGTCTGCCAGCCTGTTCGGGAAATTTGGTTGACCTAAGAGTTGTTGCAAGTAAATTTTATAGAATAGATTCCTAGGAATTATTTGTTGCGTGACTGAGCTTCCATTAGATAGGTCAAAGTTCATGTACAGAAAGCCCATGATGGGAAATTTGCATGATTACAATAGTAATAATTTTATGGTAAAGAAAGTTTTAGATAGTGTTAGATGTTGAGATTTTGATTTGCTTGGTTTACCTAGATATGATATCACAACTGGAACTTGGGAAGTCCGAAGAGAAACGGAAACCAGACAAGCGTGTCAACGGAATATTCTGGATAATACTTCTTAATCTTGGAATATTTGCCGCGGATCATTTGTTTCATGTACAGTAAGATTTCTTTCATAGTGTTTTCTCTGGTAATTATCTAGAAGGTTTTGGGGTTGGCAAGTTTGTAGATTGAGCTCCAATTATGCTAATCATATCAATTCAAAACCTTGATCTCTGAGATTTATTTTATTAACGTATCAATTTTTATGTTTAGACTGTTCATGATTTCTTTCTATGCTTTTTATTAGAAAGTAAGGGTGACCATTAGAGTCGTGAAATATTCATATCTTCTCAGGTTCGGGAGATCAAATTGTTATACTTTTACCACAACCGACCTGCTTGGTTCCAGTTTGTGACTTCAACATTCTGTCATGCTAACTGGTAAGACCTCAATCTGTAGTTTGAACTGAAATTATAGTACTATAAGATTGTATTCTTCTAAATGTAAGCATATGTGCCTCTCTGCTGACAGTCATCACTATGTAAAGAAGACATGGAGAAAATCCCCTTTGGGTTTTTCAAGTTTTTTGTCCATGCTTGCCACTAAAACTTGACTTTATAGTAAGACTGACACATTTTTTTGCCAATATTATGTACAGGAACCACCTTTCCAGCAATCTGTTCTTCTTATACATTTTTGGTACGTTTTTTTGAACTAGTAAAATTTTGTTCTTAAGTGTTTCATTTCATTCCATTCCTGGAGATTCATGATATTTTTAGTATGTACCTTGTGTTTCGGATAGGAAAGCTTGTTGAAGAGGAGGAAGGGAACTTTGCATTGTGGACATCTTATATACTAACAGGAGCCGGAGCAAATCTTGTTTCATGGTTAGTTCTCCCAAGCAATGCAGTCTCAGTTGGGGCGTCTGGTGCTGTTTTTGGACTCTTTGCAATTAGTGTTCTGGTCAAGGTAGCTCACATCATACTACTCAAAAACCTTGATCATAAGTAATGCTTGTATGTAATGCTTTCCTGAACGCCTGTATGTAATGCTTCTTGCAGATCTCTTGGGATTGGAGGAAGATCCTTGAAGTACTTATACTTGGTCAATTCGTTATAGAGAAGGTTAGCAGTAACATCTCGTAGAAATGAAACTACTTATATAGTTATATAGATATAACATAGCTCAGATGTCTGAATACTCTACAGCACTGTTATTATAATGAGTTGATGTGACATTCGGAGTAGATGTTTCTATAATAAAAAATAATAAAAATGATTTGGATAGACAACATGAGCATGTCACTTTTATTCATGTGCTATATGTTCATATGGGATTCTTCATATGTCTTCAACACTAAAAGAACTCATCTATACAACTGGAAAATCATCATATGAGATTCTTCATGTCATCAACGCTAAAAGAACTCATCTAACGACATCTGGATTATCACAAAATCTCAGGGATTAGGTATGTTCCCATTGTAACAAATACAAATGCTGTTTTACAAGTTTTTGTGTTTCAACAGAGGACCCTTGACCTTTGCAGCTTTACTACCTGTGTGAACATTTAAATACAATGTCTTAACAATGGCAAGTGTTATTAACACACATTGTAGTAGTTTTCTTCAGGACGCTTAAGTATAAATGAGTGAACCAAGGCTAGATTAATCTGAACTGTTGATTTTATGGTCAACCACGTTGTAATAGTTTAGATATAGCAATGATCCAAAATGAATTGCACTTAAACTCTATAAAGGTACTTATGGGAAGCAATAACGAAGATCGTTGAGCTGTTACTATTCTGATTTCGGATTCCTTTTTTTCTTCTGAACTATCATATGCAACCAAATACGTACTGTACACAGACATGTATTAGCATCTTTTCAGCTTGAAAATGTATATGACCTACTACGCATTTGACTTCATCATTAGTAATTTCTTTCAGAATAAGTTTAATCTGTATACAGCTGTAAAAATTCATGAATCAAATGTATGATCTTTTTGTGGTTTATTTTTTCTCGCATTAGGTAATGGAAGCAGCACAAGCTTCAGCTGGATTATCAAGCTCATTCGGCGGAAATCTTGCTATGCAAAGTGTTAATCACATTGCACATCTCTCAGGCGCTCTGATCGGTGTAGCTTTAGTATGGCTCCTCAGCAAGGTCTCCTCTCCTCCCGACCAAGAAACATCAAATTTAAGTAGGAAATCAGACAAGTTCAAGTAATACTTAAGCTTTAAAGTGTAAACACGTTGTTTGATCACGAATATTAGTTCATCTATATAAGTCCCTACATTTTTTCTTCTTCTTCTGTAAACTGTATACCATTGAATTGAAACAATAATAAGTATTGTGTTTCTGCGCAATTATCTCAGATATTGTTGTGTTTCTGCCATGTTTGCGATGAAGAAATAAACCAATTGAAATGGCGTTCAAGTTGCTCAAAGAAGTGGGCCCAACAAAATCTTGATGAGTGTAACCTACGCACCCTGCGTACGAAAACCAAAACAAAATGAGAGAGAGAGAGAGAGAGAGAGAGAGAGAGAGAGAGAATCAAAATTCAGTTTTAACGAAAACTTCTTGGTTTTCCAAATGTTGTTATTGCAGCTCAATCTCCCGCCAAAACCCTAGAAACTGTAACAACGACGCCATGATCGTCTCTCGATTCGCTCTCTTCGTTGCCCTAATTTCGATCTTTCTTCTCCATTACCGACGACCTCCACCTTCGATCGATGACAACAACAACAACAACAACAACAACAACAGCAACAACAGACATCCTCCTGGAGGAGTTCGAAAGGTTCGAAACGAAACCCTAGATGAAGCAGAACCTGTGATTGAACAAGTTTCGAAGAGTAATTACATCGTGAGGTTTCTAAATTACAAGAAAGAAGAAGATCATCGAATCTATCTTCAAGAAAACTTCAAATTGATGGGAGGATGGAGTTGGATTGAGCGGAGGAACTCTGCGTCTTCGTTTCCGACGGATTTCGGTGTTGTTTCGATTGAAAATGAGGTGAAGAGTTTGGCGATGAAGGAATTGGAGAAGTTAGGGCTTGTGAAGGATGTTTCGGTTGATCTGAGTTACTCGAGGAGCTTGTTTAAGAAGGATCATAGCAAATGTGGATCGTTCGTGGATGGTAAGAAGCGGAAAGGGAAGATATTCACCTCGATGTCGATTGATGATGGACATTATGATTCTGCTCATGTTAATTCCACGATTAATTGGAAACGCAAGCTAGCGATGCAGGTGAGTTTGTGGCTTCAAACTATACAATTGTTACTTTTAGAGTGATTTAAATTCGTTTGAGTTGATGCTATTTGTCGGAAATTTAAGTTCGTAATGCCAATACATTTGTTTTTGTTCGTCGCTGAATCGATTTTTGTTATAGAGGTCTCAAATTACATCTATGTTTGGAGCGGAAAAACTCTGGAGAAAAGGTTACACGGGAACAAAAGTCAAAATGGCGATTTTTGATACTGGAATCCGAGCAGACCATCCACATTTCCGTAATATTAAGGTTTGTTTACTCTCTGTGAATTTCTTGTAATTCGATGTCTTGGTTAGTTATTGTAAAATTAGTAATCTTGGATTTAGTTATATATTATATGAGGTTGTCTCGATATTAAGAATTTGATATTTTTGTAGTAATTTGTGGTTGAGTAATTTATTATCACGAATCTGTTGCAGGAGCGGACGAATTGGACCACTGAGGATGCACTAAACGATAGTCTTGGACATGGAACATTCGTGGCGGGAGTTATTGCCAGTGAAGATGAGGAGTGCCTTGGTTTTGCACCTGATACAGAGATTTACGCTTTCCGAGTTTTCACGGATGCGCAGGTAATGCATATATGTGCATTAGCATGAAAATAGTCACCTTGTTTTTGTTTTCTTAATTGCTTGCTTTGTCTGATTTAATAAAGGGTTTGATATGCTAAAGAGCACAACACTATTTCTTCCCTGAGACAAATGTCAAACTATTTTCTCTAAAATCATAACTCATTACAAAATTAGGGTTATCGACACCATTATCATAAACTAGAAATGTACCGCATAGAGCTGGTAGTGGTGATACTGGTCCTGGTGGTGGTAGGGCTAGGGCCATAAAAGCAAGCAGACATGAGTACGAAAACATACCTGACATACAGCCTCAAAAATTAATGTGAAGAACACAGAGGCCAATTACCATTTAATTTTTGTTTGTCTTGTTCTGAAGATCTGGATGAGGGAAAAACGATGTTAGACATTAAAACATGGTTTTGTAGAATGAATTTTTTTGACTGCATGATATAATTGTGCTCCTCCATGTGTCACAGTGCTTAGCACTTAACTTTATCTTCTGTATTACATATATGCATATTTAACAAGATAATCATTTTTCTTTGAATTTTTGGAATCCTAATTACTTAAAATCCATGGGATGGTGGATCATAGGTTAGAATACCATTAATGAAGGATGTCGCAGGATTAATGGGGGAGAGATACCTTGAACTTGGATCGGTCCGCTTATAGTAGAGACGGAATTCCTGCCCTCTTTCTCGTCAACCTCCTCAGAGGGAGGGAGTGACTCTCCTTTTTTTCTTTTTGAAAAAAATGAAAACAGACAGAAAAAGTAAGTGACGAACATGTCACTTTTCGAATTCGCAAATTTAAAGACCAGATAAATTTTCTAATTGAAATATCCAGGCTTCATATTATCTCCATAAAGAATGTCAAGTTAGGACACCCTGTACACATCCTCTCATCTTGGTTAAACAGCAACCCCTTATTTTACCAACCTGTTTTTGATATCACATGTCTTTTAAATTCCAGCGGTTAGTGATCTCCTAAATATCATAGTTTTCATACGTTAGAGAATTTTTATGTATAAAACTATTTCGTTTGTGTGAATTGCGATATTATATTCATTGGCGAGATCATGAGGAGTTTTTGTTCAGCTTATTGCAGGTATCTTACACGTCATGGTTCCTTGATGCATTTAACTATGCTATGGCAACCCACATGGATGTGCTGAATTTAAGTATAGGTGGACCTGATTACTTGGATCTTCCATTCGTAGAAAAGGTAAGCGCATTTGGTCTACAATTATTGCTTTAATTTTTTGTTCTAATTAGTGTAGTTCTAGTATCAGTACGTTCTTGTGTATGTGTATGCATGATTTATCATTTGCAGATTTCCTTTTGAATCTTTCATCAATGATCCCCACAAGAAACAACTGTGATGACTGGTGGCTTCAACTGTTTCCAGGTTTGGGAGCTGACAGCTAATAATATTATTATGGTTTCGGCTATTGGAAATGACGGACCTTTATATGGAACCCTAAACAATCCAGCGGATCAAAGTGATGTGATTGGTGTTGGTGGCATTGATTACAATGATCGTATAGCTTCATTCTCTTCTCGCGGCATGAGTACTTGGGAAATGCCTCATGGGTAAGAAAAAAACTTTGCTCTTACCTTTTATCTGCTCCCCTTCATTCCTTGTTGGCCATTTGCTAGCACTAGGTTTTGGTGCCTTTTTAGCAGCAAGTATGGAGAAGTTTGATTCACTGATCAGAACTTATTAGTAAAGTTGATCTCATTGCACAATTTCTTAATTAAGACGTAAAGTATGTGTTGATAGTCATTGCATTGTTTTGCCTATGCAGCTACGGTCGCGTGAAACCTGATATTGTTGCATATGGGCGAGAAATCATGGGATCAAAGATTAGTACAGGTTGCAAAAGCCTCTCAGGAACAAGTGTGGCAAGTCCAGTAGTTGCAGGTGTTGTATGCTTGCTTGTTAGTGTCATTCCCGAAAATAAGCGAAAGGATATTCTAAATCCGGCAAGCGTGAAACAAGCGTTGGTTGAGGGGGCTGCAAAGCTTTCAGGTCCTAATATGTATGAACAGGGCGCGGGTAGAGTTGACCTGTAAGTTCTCTAACCTATATGGAAATAACTTTCTATTTCAGCTATTTTACTGAAACAAAACTTATTTCATTTCTTTTGATTCATTTATGAATGCAAGCTTAGAGTCGTACGAGATTCTGAAAAGGTACCGTCCACGGGCAAGCATATTTCCTAGTGTTCTCGACTACACAGATCATCCTTATTCCTGGCCCTTCTCCCGCCAGCCACTCTATGCAGGTGCAATGCCAGTCATGTTTAATGCCACCATACTCAATGGAATGGGTCTCATTGGCTATGTTGAAGGCCAGCCTACATGGCACCCTAACAATGACGAGGGAAATCTTCTCAGCATTCACTTCTCCTACTCCAAGATCATCTGGCCTTGGACTGGTTATCTCGCACTGCATATGCAAATCAAGGATGAAGGTGCACAATTTTCAGGATTGATTGAAGGCAATGTGACGGTGAATATATTTAGCCCGCCACCACCCGGAGAGAAAGGCCAACGAAGGACAAGTACATGTGTCCTTCAGTTGAAGCTAAAGGTGGTTCCAACTCCGCCAAGAGCAAAAAGGATACTCTGGGATCAATATCACAGTATCAAATATCCACCAGGGTATATACCACGTGACTCTTTAGAGGTTCGTAATGACATTCTTGACTGGCATGGGGATCACTTGCATACAAATTTTCACGTCATGTTTAACATGTTGAGAGACTCGGGATACTATGTGGAAACACTTGGTTCACCCCTTACATGCTTTGATGCTCGGCAGTATGGGACACTCCTGATGGTGGACCTCGAGGATGAGTATTTCGAGGAGGAGATTGAAAAGCTGAGAGATGATATACTTAATGCTGGATTGGGTTTGGTGGTGTTTGCCGAATGGTACAATGTGGATACAATGGTGAAGATGAGATTTTACGATGATAACACTAGGAGCTTGTGGACGCCAATTACAGGGGGTGCAAATATCCCTGCTTTGAACGATCTTTTGTCTTCATTTGGGATTGCTTTTGGAGATAAAATTTTGAATGGGGATTTCTTTATTGATGGTGAACAGAGTCGTTATGCTTCTGGAACAGATATAGTGAAGTTCCCAGAGGGCGGGTTTGTACATAGCTTTCCATTTTTGGATAGTTCGGAAAGCGGCGCCACTCAGAATGTACTGCAGACATCTGGTTTAATGAAGGTTAGCATGTGAAACTCCAGTTAATAATTTTTTATATTTATATTTATATTAAAAAACCCTTTAAAGTCTGACTGGTTATATCCCTAATTTTACTATGTAAGATCCTCAACTAACATGGAATATGTAGGCGGACTCTCCTGTTCTTGGCCTCGTGGAGTTCGGTGATGGACGTATTTCCGTGTACGGCGACTCCAACTGTCTTGACAGCAGCCATATGGTTACCAACTGTTTTTGGCTTCTTAAGAAGATATTAGATTTCACGAGCGGGAACATTAGAGATCCAGTACTCTTCTCAGATTCAGTTAGACAGAAAGAACCCCTTTATCGGGATGACGACCAGCTACCATCTCGCCGAACCGATGTGAACTTTTCTGCTTATTCTGCGGTTTTAGGCAAAGAGTTGATCTGCCGAAGTGATTCTAGATATGAAATATGGGGAACGAAAGGTTACATTTTGCAACTAATAGGTAGAAACAGAAGATTGCCAGGATTTCCGAGTATAGATTTGGGAAGAGGATGGAATCCTACTATGGAAAGCTCCAGATTTGGGCACGACGGATCGCCCAAGAAAAATGGAAGGAACTCCTTCACGACCAGTGGTAGGTACAGTGATACAATGGACTTTCTTGGTTTACTCAAGAGAGATGAGGTAAAATTCGTTGCTTTCGATATTTGGATTTTTCACTATATATTTTAGGAAGTGCACCTATCTGAGGAGTTTTATCTTTATGTTTCCTGCAGTTTGATATGCAAGTCCTTCTTGCAAGTCAATGGTTTATACCAATTATTGTTACTGTTTTTGGTACGTGATATTGAACCCTTTCAGTACTTGCCGAGTCTAAATTCATGTTCATATTTGTGCAAGATTATATTCTAGTGTTATGTGTATAGTCGTAAAGCTTATTACATTCATAAGGGAGTAATTATACAATTTTACGAACCAGGTAGGAAGCACAGACTTAATTGTTCTACAAATTAGTTTTAGTACTCACTGAACTACTTTATGAAAACTTAGTTTATACTTGAATTAGGAATGGGTTTTTTCTTCTTGTTGCTTGCACGCTGAGTCAATCCTGTACATTTTTTACTTTAGATGTCGCATATATTCTTTTCTAGATATTGGAGTTGCACCATGTTAAAGAGTTCATTTAAATTGTTCCTGTATTTTAGCTTCATCCTGTGAATTCCCAGCTTAACTGAAATACAATTTTTGCTACTTTGGTTCTGATAAGCTGTTGTTTTTAACAGGTGTGTTCCTCTTTGTAAGTTTCTGGCGACTTCGAAAGAAGCAACGATGGCGGAGGAGAGGTTCAACTGGCCGATTTAGTGCGTAGTCCTCAGGTGGTTTCATTTTTTTGTAGTTAGTTCACAACAACGCCGGGAAGTTTCTGGAGGTTTTCAACGGGCATCACTTCAGATGATACTTTTTTGTACTTGCAAATACATAGAAATAGAATCCACAGCCATTCCCACCAATGGTGATATGCCTCACTGGCATGCAGGTCGTGAAAGCAACGAACTGCCACAGATCCACGTCACAATACAACTTGCTTACTGCAGTTTCTCTACAAAAAAATGTTGAACATTAACAATGTGACAATAAGCAAGGTGAGAGAATCTCATTTTAAGCCTTGTTGTAACAATAAGCAATGTTGGAGGAATAGAGATGTTGATAAAATTTTGATTCTTCTTCCAACAGACATTGTTTTATCTACAAACATACCAGGAATTGTGATACAAATGCTGCATTGTGATTTTAATGAACATCTGTGATTTATCTCTGCAAATAATTGTGATACTAAAGTGGGGTGTTTTTTTTTGGGGTTCCGTGATTGTGTCGATGGTCCGATCCCATTCTTTCCGCAGAAAGTCATTTTACCCTTAAAATTCCCTTAAAATACCTCTGTTAGATGTCTAGTGCTAGTACTTGGTTGGAATAAAATTGTACGCATACGGTACTCACAATTCAATAACACATTATTCATGGGCGAAGTATACAGGTATTTAAGAATAATGATTAGTTCTGCAATTTTCTTTTTTGTGATAGGAGATCCTTCATGTTGCATTTACCAATTCAACTTAAACAAAACTAAACAAAAACCAATTCAAGTTCAAACGTGTTACCGAAGCTATCCTGCGCTAGTTTTGAGCCCAAACAGGCTCTAAAATTGTTCCCGAATAACAACACAAAACTAAACAAGATTGTGTCCACTTTGAAAGCTAAATACAAAAAACTAACACTCTTCACCAAAGAAAAAGTAGATCGGATTAGTCCACAACGACGTATTCGTTGTTGTCTCTGCTTCTCAACATCTCTCAGTTGGTGTTACGCAAAACAAACGCTCCTGCACAAACTTTCCCGCGAGAAGGGCCGAAAAGCCAGGGCCACACACGATCACCTGCAAGAATAGTCAACTTTTGTTCATCACTCTGTCATCACACTAAAAGTAGCTTATTTTTCTAATACAAAATGAGATCAAGGTACAGTAAGAATAAACGGAATGTTAAGTTAGATAAGGTTGAGGCAGTGGTAACAAGTATTATTTGGAAAAACATGGTATTTCTGAAACTGGCACGGGACATATGTCAAGGCAGTAAAAATCAATTAATTAATGAAGCATTTCATCTTCCTACTCAAAAAACCCTCCCAACTATATATGACCAAAAAAAAAAAAAATCATAATAGACGAACAAGAAACATTTGTCAAATGAACACATAATCGGGTAAACTGAGAGGACAAACTCCAACCTGAAAATTAACAGACAAAATCCACCAAAAATAAATGATGCTAAATTCTTCATTCATACATCCCAATTTTCCCAAGTTCTCCTAGCACAAGTCTCAAGTGTTTCAGAAACAAGTTTATACCTTATATAGACATAAATGAGCATATGACTGCATAACGAAATTCTTTCTATTAGGACAACATAATTTTATGGTAAATTCCCTTCATGGGTTAAACTTCAAGAAAGATAAATCTGGATTTTGAGCTCAAACTTTTGATGCAGAGGCAAATCACTAAACTGATGAACATATTCGAAAGTGAATTGTGACGATCAAAAAGTATAGAGGACCCATGGGAGAAATGCAACATCGCTACTTCCAAACTTCAGACAAGTTAAGCAGAAATAGAATTTGCACCTCACAGAATAGCTCTCAAGGAAAACTTAAAAAAAATCCAAAAGTTCACAATCCAGCAACCATTTTCTAACAACAACTAGGTCTTTTAGAAATTCAAACCAATTCATAATCCTTCTCCCAATTTGTGTCTAAAGGTGGAATTAACAACATTTATTTTCTTTTTTATTGAAACCTTTAAACTACGATGGTGAACACTAGTCAAGCAAGGCCGTGTAGCCACTCCATAGACATGGATCTCATTAACTGTTAAGTCTTAGACATGTTTGTCCAACTCTCAACTAATAAACACGTCAGCAACTCTCAAGAGTAAGCTAGCTACGTTGAAAGTGAGAATTATTGTTACAAGGTCAGAATTTCCATAAAAACTACTTAATCAAGTGCACCACTCCGATATCCCAAAAATAGGTACACGATTTCAAGTTTTCACGGTCTAGTTCATAAAAAATTACACGTTTCTAGTTTAGCATAATTCACAAATATGAAAATAAATGTTAACTTGCCAAAATTAAAAAAACTTACAGTTCCAAAATGATTCAGCTTTGTGCTCTCGAATAGAAATAGAGCAATCCCAATCTTGTTTGTGTTAAGCTTAGAAATCTGCAACATGCCAAATAATTAGTTACTTTAAATTATATTTACACGCAATATTGTAATTCAATTAAACATACCTTGATTAATACTTTTTGTAGATGTAGGAAGGAGGTCTTTATATCACCGATAACTAAAATACTGAGGATATCCTCCTCCTTTAAGGATATCAATCTCGTGTGGTTGAACGTCACAGGTGTGCCAGATAATTTTGAGAAATTTATTCGCTCCCCCACGGTTAGATAATTTACTTTTCCAACTCTAAAATCCAGAATTGTTCCCCCGATAGCCTTCTTGAACAAACAGCCGAAGTCTGGGTTAACTAGAACTAAACCAGAATCAATCCCCTCAACAATTGTATCAAAATCAATGTGTGGCAATTGCAGTCTTTCGAGTCTCTATATCCAGAAATACTTCATGAACTAATTTAAACAATAAAAGACCCAAAACTATTACAAAATGTACATACAAGATAGTTGTTGGGAGAAATTCAGAAGAGTAAACATTTCCTACGTCTCTAAGAACAAAAATACCGATAGAAAACCATGGATACTTAGAAATCAACCATTTAAGAATTTACTCTCCATTCATTAGGAATGTCTAGAAACAAAAGCTTAAGAAACTTAGTAATCTATATAATAAATATATAATTGAAGACGTATCTGTTGAAACGATTGTGGGGCCGCCACATCAGCTTTTTAAGTAAATGAGGTGCTGCCACATAAACACGTTTTGACGGTACTCAAATCAATTTGAGAGAGTATTTTCTCGAAAATGCGCACCTCTCTCTAAATACATCTCGCTTCGACCATTCTAAGACATTTTGCACTCTCAGTCTCTCAGACACCTTTTATTAATTTCATTCTCAATAAACAATCATCGACATGGATAGATTCATATGATGTTTCTCTAAAGTTTTGTTATTCACAACTTTGGAGATGACGAACGTTGATGATTAAGAAGGTTTGAAATTTTTACTCTCTCTCTCTCTCTCAACGTTGTGATTGATTTGCAATTCTGAGAATTAGTATTTCTCCAATTGCAGTTTGGAACTGAAAAATGTTTGATCATATTCAACCAAACTTCATTAGATTATACCATATTAGTAATGGTAGTTTGAGATTAAATCTATAAAACCCATTCCCTGTAAAACAATTGACTCATTTATGCACCTCTCTTTCCTCCTGATGAAGAAATTGATAAATTCTCTAACCCTTTTATTGGGTTCTTCAATCCTAGAAGTTTTAAACCATGTCGACCACTTAAAGGTACGATGATCATAATCTCATAATTTCTAATCGATGAGAGCCTTATCCATTAAACATGTTTTTGTGATCAATTGCACAACTTCAAACCTTTGAAGTTCAACTGTTAATGGAATCTATAATTTTTTATGTTTATTCTTCTATTATCCGTGATGATTTAAAATATAATGGAAATATAAAACTTCACTCTTATCGACATATTAGTAGTATTCTTTCTAAGTAATACAAGCATAATGGTTTATTTCACTTCAACTTTGATATGAGTTATCATTTTTATAAGTTCGGATGGTTTTTTTTCCTATTGATTTTAATTTTTTTTTTATGTTTATTGATCTTATGAGAATATTACAATTGATGGTTTTCTAACAATTATGGGCTGGCTTAATATTACTGATTATGCCTAAGGGGACTCAATTGAGGGGAAATCTATTTTGATCCTATAAACCAAACTTCCATGTACAACTTGCCTACTATTTTGCTGCAGTTTTTCTCAAATACCGGTTGCCTATTATTTTATGTTCACATTTACAGGTAGGACTCTATCGCCGATGGGCCAGTCGTGCGTCAACTTGCTAATGAGGCTACTCTACTAAGGGAGTCCGGATCAAATAAAGACTATAAACATTACCACAAACACGTTCTTTCTTCACATATGACATCAATTAAGGCGATGAAGAAAGAGAAAAGAAGAAGAATATATACCTACATAGTCCAGCGTCAACCAGGTATGTCTACAGTTTTTGTGTTTCTACATCAGTAATATTACATATTGGGGTGCTTTCCTAATGGGATTTAGTAAGTTTAAGGTTGATTATATTGTAATGTGTGATTTTGTATGCGAAACCAACTTGATTTTCTTTCGTAGAGATCCCAAAAGTTTGTTAACAATTCACTTTTAAGCCTTTATTTGGTTTTGGGATTTACATTTAGTAGCATGGTTTAATTCCTTTGCAAACTACTATCTCTCTCCCTCTCTCTCTCCATATTATTCCAATTCCTGCATGAGAGACTAGAATCCTAGAAGAAGTTATAAACCATGTCGACCACTTAAAGATACGATGATCATAATCTCATAATTTCTAATCGATGGGAGCCGTATCCATGAAACATGCTTTTGTGATCAATTGCACAACTTCAAACCTTTGGAGTTCAACTGTTCATGGAATCTATAATTTTTTATGTTTATTCTTCAATTATCCGTGATGATTTAAAGTATAATGGAAATATAAAACTTCACTCTTATCGACATATTTGTAGTATTATTTCTAAGTAATACAAGCATAATGGCTTATTTTACTTCAACTTTGATCTGAGTTATTATTTTTATAAGTCTGGATGGTTTTTTTTTCCTTTTCCTATTGATTTTGATTTTTGTATGTTTATTGATCTTATGAGAAAATTTCAATTGATGGTTTTCTAACAGTTATGGATTGGCTTAATATTACTGATTATACGCCTGAGGGGACTCAATTGAGAGGAAAACTATTTTGATTCCTATAAACCAAACTTCCATGTACAAGTTGCCTTCTATTTTGTTGTAGTTTTTTCTCAAATACCGATTGCCTATTATTTTTTGTTCACATTTATAGGTAGGACTCTATCGCAGGTGGGCCAGTCGTGCGTCAACTTGCTAATGAGGCTACTCTGCTGAGGGAGTCTGGATCAAATAAAGACTACCGGCAAACATCAAATCCAACTCAAAATTGAAGATGATAATCATAGTGGCATGAATGTGGATCGAGTATTCGATGACGCTGTTAAAATCAAAGCCTAATATGACAAGGTGATAACACCCTCTCTCTCTCACTCACTTGAATTTATTTGGGGAAAATATAATTTGGGATCTGTTTGGTTTTAAATGTAGGTTGATTTGGTTCTAAGATACTATGATATTGAGGGCAATGTAAAGTTTGAGGTTCTCATGTCTGTTACAACTATAATGCTCTCATGGAATTTGGACGAGTTATAGAATGTACCAAGGATGGGTATCCATTATGCTACTCTCGTAACTGTCCCATTACAAGATTTCTATCGGTATGTTTGGAATTTGATCTTTCTCATATTAATTATCATTAACATTATAAATGTAGAACTTATTCGGGTTTTTTTTATACTTTTTATACTAATCTAAAACATTGGATAGTCTTTTTCAAGATATGGAGAAACACAAAGATCAACATTTGAATTGGATATGTACTAAGAAAAAGTGTGACTCAGATTATGTGGTCATGGCAAAAGACGTCAAATATTATGTGGTGTATTAATTCACGGGGATGGAAGAATTACAATTTGAAATTAGTCATGGCTCTGGCTTCTAGGTAAGATGGTTCTTTATTTTTAGATTATATTGTTGTTAATTAAATTTGGTTTTGCCATTAATATATAATCATTTAGTTTTATTCATTTGACGTCGACAAATTATCTTAGTAATTAAATAATATGTGTATAACTAAATAATGATATTGACTTGGACAGTTAGATGAACTTACTCACTTCTTTAGGCATAGTAACTTTTAATCCCGATTCAATCACTTCTATGCTTGAATCGATATTTCTTTCTTAGAATTTAATGGAATAAACATCTTCCTACGCTTACATAAAAATAGTTTTATAATATTTATCTTCATCTTTCCACCAATGATCTTGGGACGTTAGAATTTTATGTTAAAGATGGTATTCTCAATTTTTTTAGACCCAACACAATAGTAGCATCTAAAGGGAACTGTTACCTGCATGGGGTAATTTCATGTTATGACTTTTTTAGAAGATCCATCCTTTTTCCATAGAGTTCCTCCCTTTTTTTCATCTTAATATTGGGTTTCTTAGGTGCTTCGTCTGATTCTAGATATCTAACTTTTAAGAAAGTTATTGTAGAATATTTAAAAAGTGTAAGTAATGCACATACATTTACACTTTATAATACTATGCTCCGACTTGGTCACATTTCAAAATCACTTTGCACATTTCAAAATCATTTATGTATGCGGTTAGTTATGTATGTTTTTTAATATTTATGTTATGGAGTGAAATGTCCAATTGAATAATAGCCTTTCTAAAACTATGTAGGTAAAAAATAGGGCATTTTTATTTACAAATCCTACATTATCTTTTAGGGCTATTACATTTTTTTTGTTTTTTGTTTTTTGTTTTTTCCATTTTTCCTTCTGTTTTGGAACATTATTCATTTTGAATTATTACCATAACTAGGAAAAATAAGGACCATTAGACCATTCTTATAGATGCTAATGGGTTCATTGATTGGTTGGTAATCAAGTGTTAATCTAGACTAAATATTTTTAGTATCATTAAGAATTGGAAACGACCCAATAGCCTTGTTCTTAAATAGTTGGGGGACAGCTCTTGAAGAATGGTTGGCTGGGTGAATGCCCTTATTTTCATATACTAATGCTAGCAAGCTTAGGACACAAGTTTTACACACATTATATTATAGTTAAAATAAATGTTAGCATTTTGGCAATGGCAAGTTGAAGTGGTTGTATTTTTTTTTTGGAGTAGCGTAAGTATGATAAGATGTTGATGCATACTCTCTCATTCTATAATTAGGTAGTAGGTAATGGCTTTTCACGAGTTTGGAGAGTAAAAATTAGTTTATACATTATAATAGTTTTTCAAAATTCACTATGTATGTAGATGCATTTGTGATTTTTTTTTCTTATGGTAAGTTAATAACCAATTTTAACATTCCATCAGCCATCGTTCATGGTCTCTATTTACTAATTAATATCTAGGCGTTTTACCTATTTGTTTTACGTGATTATCAAAATATTTGGTTGTCGTTAAAGTTTGCTTCATATCTGATATATGCATGTATTTTGTGTTCCTTCTGGTATTTTCTATGACCTCTTCATCTAATGATGTTTTCAATATGTAGGAACTGTGTCAACTCTGTAAACCAGTTTTTATCTTATGATTCTTTGGGTAGATTAGTTTCTCCCTCTTTTGTTCCACTTTCTTAATTTGTGTACTTTCTTTTTATACAGGGGTCATAAGGTTCATTGTATTATATCAGCCTTGCTATTTGAATTAATCTTGATGGTTTATTCCTGGTGGAGCGAGCCAATGTCAAGCTCCTTGACGCATTGTACAATGATCTCCATAATTTTGTATGTGTATGGTTTTTTATCTACTTCTATTAGGTTGTCAAAGTTTGCTTCCTTGATGTCATGTATCATGCCATTATCTTGATTAAAGTTTCTAGTTAAACCTATTGAGTCCACTCATAAATTCAACAATATACACCTTGACAACGATTAACAATAATGATTTAAGTCCTAAAAACCAAATTCTTCTTTGCTCTTACATTTTTTTTTTGCTTTTTTTCTTTCACAAAGTAGTTTTATCCAAATGATTATATAAATCTATTACAATCGTAGCATAGCGGAAGACTTGGTGTGACTTGGTGTTTGAGCTTTAACATGAAAGGGGAAAAGAGAAACAAAAGGGAAGAAAGAGATTGGAGGAGAAGAAATTTTGACACGGGCAATTTTTATTATGTCACAATCTGATCCATGTCATAAAGTACATGGGCAACTGGTACGGTACCTAGTCCAATTTTGAAAGGAAGAAATTCCCAGAAGCACAATATTAATGTCAAAACAATGGATTTAAGCAAGTATTCAGTTCTTACTCATTTACGATCTTCAAGTGACTACTAAAACCTTTCTAAAAGTTAAGGTCAACAAAATATGTAATGTCCAAAAATAGTGAATGTTCAAATGGAGAGAGATAAAATAAGAATGATATTAAATGGAGAGAAAGGGCTTAACACATGAACAAAAAAAGAAGAAGATAAAATTACAAAAATTAGGATGAAGGGGAACGATACAGAAAATTACATTACACAAATTTTCGAGATCCAACTTTATACTATGCCAGTCTCAACCCTCTGAAATTAGTATCCACAGTGTAATATCTATTTAAACAACTATATATCTTATTTACTCATCGTTTAACTTATTGATGAACGTAGGTTAATCATCTTTTTTGAACCATGTCTAATGCTATCACACTCTACACACTCTATTCCTGACTCACAGAATAGTAGTGATAGGCTTATATGTCTCAAGATTGACTTTGGCTTAGTTAAATGATTTTCTTATTTTTTTATATAGAGGGATCAAATATGACACAAGCTAAACTTTAATGGTTGATCATTGATTGCATTTTTGTTGAACATGCAATCCCGTTTAAGGCGAACAAGGCATACTAACTCTGTACTTGGACAATGCAGTCAGGTGCTCTAAAGGTGAAGGCTGCTCAGTTCATGCAGATTTATCGTAGCCGAGAAGTTGGCCAGTCGTATTTAACCTCTGTTGTAACAACCTTAATTGCTTTGGTTCATGCCATGCGGCTAATGCTTAGAATCAGACCGTAAGTGGTATGTTTTCATCTTTACCTTCAATCCCTTCTTTGTACAATTTTAAATTTATAATTACTCAAATAGTACATCTTCTTTGTTCTTTCAAATTTTATGCAATGGCCCTGGGACTTGTGTCCCTCTTTGCTTGATTGCGTTTTTCTTCAAGGTTTGATTTCCATTCATGTATAGATCAAAAATCCTAATTGCTAACAGGCTGGGACTTACTTTTTTGCGAAACAGAAAAAGGGAGTCAAGGTCTTCTTACACTTCGTAAGTAATTAGCTAATGAAGGGTGACATTTCTAGGAAAAAATAGCACTATTGAAAAGCCCTGTCCCTTTTCTTTAAAATTAGCCATCCTTAGCTATAGAATATGGATGCATTCTAAAAGGTGGCATTCTTAGAAAAAAAACTAGCCACAGCTAATGACAAGATATGTGGGATAAAAAAGGTAAATACTATCTTGGTTGTCCAGTAGTAAGTGACTAACCATATTTTTGGTCCCGTTCAATCTGGCTGGATGGAGCAACGCCCATCAAGTTTGAGCTTCTCTATTGAGAGATTTATTGCTTCTCAATTTATTTTGACATAGATCTTTAACTTTCTTTATTAATGAACTTCATCTTAAGAGACTGCCTTAACATGATTTGCAGGTAGTGGGGATTAGGTGGTCATCTATATTTTATGTGGAAAGTATATCAAGAGTGAGAAGACTCTCTTTAAGAGGGTTACTTCTTTACAAGTTGCAAATAACTGATCAGTTCTTTGTGCAATGGCCTCAACTACAACAGAAATATTCACGGGCTCAATATGTTGGCTGTCTCATGTAGTCATGCAAACCAATTGCTATAATTAGCACTTGAGGTTAACTGTTGACCTCATCACCACGTCCTATAGTATTGTGTTGCATGCATTGGTTACCGAAGTTGAGATAGTGTACCCAAGTTGAACGTCATTATATTTAACAAGAATTTTGAAGAATGTGGTTCATAAGTGTACAACTTCCAAGTAATGAGAGTGCAGAGTATAGCTGCTCCAGATGCCGGTGCTGACACATCATATATCAGATAAAAAAAAGCATATGGATGAGGGTAATAAGGATAATAAGGGTTATAGTAATACATCAGGGGCCTTGGGGTTACATTTAATTTGGAAGTGGTATAGGGGGTCTTGGGCTTATAATTGATTTGGGAGTGACTGAGTGAGATTAAGGGTGCGTGGATGAAATATTCGGCAATAAATAGGTTAGGAAGGATGTAAAATGGAAGTAAAAAAAAGGGGGGATGACAAAGTTATCAGCCCCGACAACTAGAGTGTCAGTATCGTCCACAACGACAACATCTTCACCCACATCCACGACTCATCACCCACCCTGGGCACGATATAATTACCATCCATAACAACCCCGATGTTATTATCATCCCCGACGTCGACGTCGACATTAACATTTATGTTATCAATACTAATACTAATGCGATAATAAACAACAACAACAACATCTATATTCTTACAGTGGCGAAGAAGAGTGTTATCATCGCTACCTCACTTGGGATTTTCATAAACAGATGATCTCTCAATCTTGTTTGTCCGATTATCACTACTCACTACAGAGAATAGAGAGAAATACTTGCTTAATCACTATCTCTCTCTCAGACATGAAATGCACCAGTTGTAATATAGATACAGTAGCAAGTACTAATAATGTATCATATTCTCTGTGTACATTCTAATTTCACATGGTCCAAACAAAAAACTCGAAATGAATTGGCTCCAAGTTTTGGATCAGTTCAAATGAATGGGTAGGAATTGTCAAATTAACCTTTTCAAAGCCTATGTAAAACATACTAAACAATTAATAGATAAGGAAAGTTATACAACAAAAAGGACAAGTGGGACTAGAAAGTTTTATGAATAGATAAAGATTATTATAACCAACAAAACCACTACACAACGTGGTCTCTATTTATAAACAAAAAAGTACAAAATGACTACTATTCAAACTCCATCACCATCACCAGAAGAAAAACCAAAATGATTAACCAAGAAAATTTTCCTGAAAATTTAGAAAGCCTCAAACAAATCATAAACCATATCAAAAAATCTATGAAAACTATTTCGGTAGCAATGGAAGAAATGAATAAACAAGTTGAAAAAATGTAATTTTGTTACTAAAAAATTGAATTGCAATTTTGCAAGTCATCCCCATCAACAACATATGTTGTAAAGAAGGAAATGTCATTATCAAAAAAAATCAACGTAGTCATCATCCAAAGCAGACCTCAAGAATTTCAACTGGTGAAAAGGCACCAAATCATATTCTTGCTTCAAAGACATAACGTTCGTTGGAGAAACAAATGTCAAAATATGTACTGATTTATTCCTTTTACAATGTTAGTTGTTATTATCTATGGATTTATTACTTCTATGATACATGTCTATTTCAGAATGTATAAGTGATCAAACAAAATATAATGGAAATGTGTTTACATGAACAACGCCAATTAATTATTATTACATGTATTTATTACTTCTATGATACATGTTTATTTCAGAATGTATAAGTGATCAAACAAAATATAATGGAAATGTATTTACATGAACAACACCAATAACTTATTATTACCGAATATATATACAATATTACTTAATAGACAATTGTTCAATACACAAAAAGTGTCATACGATATACTTATCGTTAGTACAACCTCTCTACATTGAATGAGCTCTATCTTGGCGATCACCAATAAAATGTCGCGATAATCATATATTATAAACAAGTTGCACGATTAGCCATAGTTCAAACTTTGGGCAACTAGAAATCTTTAGGCATTTCCCCAAAAAAAATCTGATAAAACACAACTTTCTGACCAATATATTGCATCCTGAAATCAACCACACGTTATGTGTTGCTATGATCTATCTATATATTGAAATTCGTTATTTACCATTATAAGCTCTGTCTTCTATTATTTTTCTAAGTATTTTGCTCGTGCTAAACGATTGTGGGATTGCCACATCAGCTTTTTGAGTAAATGAGGTGTTGAACGAATTGTTAGAGCTGAAATTAACTTGGTAAATAGAAATTGCAAGTAGCACCTGATTAATACTAGATAATATGTCATGTGCATCAAAGCTTATGCGTTTCATAGTCTATTCGATGTCATTAATATTTAGCCATGCTTAGCGCGGGCTCATAGCTACTAGTATTCTCTAAATGGGAAGGTGTAATTGAGGTGCAATCTAGAACCATTTTGGACTCCACAAGTCATGATCTTGGTTCAGTTCTGGATTTAAATTTTTTTACATTAAAGCTATGACATCACAAATTTCAATAAGAAAGAGAAAAGAAACGAAAAATCAACTACACTAGGGTTCGTCAGTTCGATTCTTCTACTATAGAGACTCGGGAATTGTTTAATTGTATAAAATTTTCAAGGGGTAGACCTAATATCATGTTTAGACGCTCTAATACTTCTGTTGGTTTAAATCTTATATTTAGGGACTCAAAATCAGTCTTTAGGATCTATCTTGAATTGCCTATCCTTCATCTCTCGTTTTCTAGTTCTATTTATAGGTCTTATATTATGACCGTTTGAAGATCATTAAGATTTTTAATGAGGGACACTACAAAGTGTATGTAGGATATTCTTTGACCAGATTGTGTAACTTCCTGATCTTTATTACTGCACAATGGCTCTATTGATGACTGTACGCTTGCATAAATCGAACTGTTGATGTGGAGGTCGAAAGCGATGATGCAAATTGAGAAATATTACATGTCTCTGGTAGTGTTCATTGTATGCTGATGAGGTCGAGGATGAAGCTTGAGTCCGAGATACCAAATAAGTTATTACAAGACGGCTCTCAACCAAGAACACGAGTAGCATTATGGATGAGTGGTATTGGTTAAGAAAATCATTTTGTCCTACTTCCTGATGTTATTATCTGTGTCACGTGCTTTGTTGGTGAGGTCGAGTGTTCAGATGTAGTTTGCAGATGAAGCGTGAGTTCGAGATGCGGAATATGTCACTACAACTGCCCCCACTCAGCCAACAGTACAATAAATTTTGTGGACGAGTGGTGTTGGTTGGGAAGTGTCATTTAATGCTGCAGTTAATATCTGGGAATCATTTCTAATGTACATTCATAAGTATCCGTTGGTGTCTGTTGAGTTTCCTAGAACCAATGACTGTAGTCAAATGTTGTTGTATGAGGAATATTTCTTACATTGAGAATTTGGAGAGTCAATTTTAGGTATAAAAGGCACTCGTCATTGAGTTTGGGAGAGCCAAGTTTTCGTCTCTGCCTTCTATCTTCTATATTTTTTGCTTCTGTACTTGAAACTGTTCTACTGTGGTTAGGATGATGACGACAAAGACTCAATCCTGAGAGTTTAGGATTCGGATGAAGATGGAGAAGTTGCGCATCAGGTACTTTTGATACTAACCATTAAATTTGCCTAAATTCTAGTATCCTCCACGTATCATCATATGTCATATGAAGAAGTGATAGAGGCAGGAGATGACTATTTTCAAATGGTACATTTTCATTACCTGCTGACATCTGAGGTAGAGCGCCAAAACGGTATTCGATTGTTGGCAGAGGAGGTTGCGATAACTGAAGAAGAAGCGGCAGACATTCCTCCGAGGGAGTCTCGTCGGTATCCTGCTAATGAGAGGGTCTTGTTGAAAAAATGAGGCCTTTTGACTGTATCTAGCATGCGAGGAGGCGAGGAGGATGTAGATGATCATTTTCTTCCATGGACCATAGATTTTTGCCATGAAGAAGATCTTTCATCTGTGAAATTATAATTCTGAATGCTTCCTAGACCTTGCAGCATGGGATCAGGGTTTGGAAGTTGCTTCAATTTTTTATCATCTTCGCTGCTGATTCTTGAAAAACCATCCGAACTGTAACTTTGTGATCTAATATGTTGTAATTATTGGGGACATTTTTTTATCTGTAAAGTATCCCGTAAAGAAAATTTTGAACTTTATGAAATAGCTTTGCTTTTTGTTATGATTCTTTGTCACAAACTTGTTTTAGTATGCTATTTGTAAAATTGGAGTCTGTAGATAGGACTTAGGTATCATGGGGTATGATAGGAAACTCGAGTTATAAGGAGTTATGTGTGTAAGAGAGTAAATGGTAGTGATAACTGGGGTTGAAAATTGGGAGGAGCTTGAAAACATGGTGATAGGAAGTAGAAGATATTTGTAAGGTGACTCATCAGGAAGTAACTATATTTTTTTTTTCTGCGATATGTGTATTTGAACTGGATGACAAAGTGTGTTGAACTGTGGGAAAAGGGTAGACATTG
The DNA here is from genome assembly GCA_014058105.1 of Kingdonia uniflora. Classification (NCBI taxonomy): domain Eukaryota; kingdom Viridiplantae; phylum Streptophyta; class Magnoliopsida; order Ranunculales; family Circaeasteraceae; genus Kingdonia; species Kingdonia uniflora. The sequence continues at coordinate 764,266 of JACGCM010000115.1, read as the reverse complement.
ATCTGTAGCTTACACTGTTGGGTTGGCGTGACCTTGTATGTTGCCAGTATTATATCTGCTTGTATAAAATATGATAAGATATTTTATACTATGGAAATAATGATCTGTCATAATATCCTGTATTTGATGCTAATATTCTACTATCCCGAGAATGTTCTCAAAATATATTGTGCTCAGCAAAATCTGTGTGTTGACCTAAATTTGTGGAGATCTTCCTTGTGGCTATAAGTAGTGATTCCTTATTATTGTGATTTACATCGTTCTGGAGGTAGTGTGTTCAAGCATGGTGAGGACTCGTTCTCAGTGTACGTATCAAGCAGCAGATGGTCATTTTTATATCAAGGTTGCTGAACTTCAGGAGTAATATTTTCGTCACCTGCCTTATGATGCTATTCTTCCAGCATGGCCATTGAATCTGAGCGGTCTAAATGACGAAGGTAAGCGCATAAAATATGATCGATTTTTATGGTGCGACGTGTTTCAGAGATCGTTATTGAGTACCACGATGCGGGAATTGACTATTTGGCAGCTCGCGTATGATAAGATCGTTGAAGAGGATGCAAGGGCAGTAAATGGAGAGATGGTTCTGTGTGGGGAGGCATACCATCGAGGTTACTTTAGATGTAACTGGGGGGATCGGTAAGCTCGAACCATGGAAGCTTGTATTAAGTAATATGTTTTTTTGAGTATTATGTGGTTGAGTTTGATTATATGTAAGATGGGTGGTCTTGAGAGAATAAATGAATGTGATGTCTCGATCTGATTGAATAAAGATAAAGTATTATACTTTACAATTTATGTACGGATATTGTAGAAAACAACTGTAAGATTTTAACAGCTGTATTAATATCTTTGAATTTTAAATAGTGATATGTTTAAGAAAGTAGTACGGTCTTGGTGGAGTATAAAAGTAAGGTGATTGTTCGTGTTGTACTATGTTGAGAGGAAAGGTGCAGAATTTTTAATGGCAAAAAATAGAGATAGACGTGATGACGGTCGACGTTATCACAGAGGTCATGATGAGGCTGTTAATTGAAAAAATGTGCCTGTAGAGACAATAGGGGTGACTGACACTTGTTGAAAAGAGCCATCTTTTTGTAAACCGATGAAGAGTATAACAACACAACTCTCTTTCCCTCATAAATTAACTATAGTTTCAAAGAGAGAGAAAAGTTATGTCCATCTTTCGTCAAAGGAGAGGAAACGTTTGAGTACTGAGTGTGATTTGAGAAGGGAATCGTCATCAGCCGAAAGGAAACTGTCAGGTAAGTAACGGGAGCATTCATTTTTGAAAAGACGTTCGGATAGAGCAGATGATTGTTGTTCTTCAAGTACAGGTTGGTAACGTAAAGTTTTATCCACTTGATTTGTTTAGTAATCTTGACTATATTTGTTGTAATCTGTTTGATATTTGTTAGTAACCTATTGGATACGTAGTGATTTGATAACGTATTATGGATTGTAGGAAGTTTGAAAAGTAAGTTTAGGTATATAAATGGACTTGTGTTTGGAGAAGAAGGGGGAAATTTGAAATGATTGAGTTTTGTTTTGCATTTTTGGGAATTTGTAAATGAGACGTGTTGACTGGGTAGAAGGTGGGATTGTGTTGTCTGTATGTACTATAGAGAAAATGACAAAAAATATATTTATGTATATTGTAGGTTCGACATACAATCTAAACCTAGTATTCCTACCATTAAATTTGTAGTATCATCCAGTTCTGAGGAAACGTCGTCGTCGGGAAGGTGGGACGAATGTAGTGTGATAGAGAAAATTGTGATCAGTGTAGAGAGAAACATAGAGGGTGGGGAGCCCAGTAAGATTGGGGAGGTCGTAGAAAGGGAGGATAGATCAAAGAATGTGAATGTCCTTGTGATATATCGAGAGGGGGTAGATGTAGGGAAGGAGTATTTGAAATATAAAAGAAATTGCAAGGAGAGTGGGGAAGTTATGTGGAGGAGCAAGGGGTATGGTTTAGGGCCTATATCCCTGGTAAAGGGGATGAGGTTGTATACTACCAAGTCCCATGCTTGGCAAAGTGGAAGAAGGACAGAAGGATTGACGAAGGGGTTAATCTTTCGTGTTATAATGGTCTTGGGTTATCAGGCCCGAGGGATAGGCTTTTGTGTTTTTTAAATCAGGTCGTATATGGCCTTAGAATACCTCTGACTTTCTTTCAAAAAGGGGTTATGAATGTACTACAGTGTTGCGTTGCCCAGTTAAATGGGAATGTTAATGAAATAATAAGGGTGTGTGAGGCACTGAATAAAAAATGGAGGAAGGAAGAGACTGCAAAGCAGTTCGTAGCTAAAGATGTGATAAAGTTTTATAAATGGAAATATGTCAAAGGTCGAAGTAAGGGTTACCTGTATAGTGATTCAACTAGGCTAAATTTTTTTGATTTCGAGTCCGCAGGTAGACCATGGAACGACCATCTTGTGTGGGTAGAGGGTAACTGTATGCAGGTTCCAGATGAACCGGTGCTTAAACTGAGCCATAAATATTATAATCCAAGTAAGTAATACTGACCATTCTTCCAATATTTATAACTTATCCTCGATCTGTTACTTAATGCAGTGTTTCTTGTTTTGGCAAAGCCCAAGCCCTTATCTATATCGGACAAGGCCAGTCTGTTCGACTGTATTTCTCAAGATTTGGGTGAGTTACAACAGGTACTCAGTGAGTTGGGTATCCATAGAGATAAAAGGGTAGATTCTGAAGTACCTAGGGTTCAAGGAGCTCAGGAGAAACGAGTTATGGCCGAGGGAAAAGCTGCCTTGACTGTTGCTGATGCACTTAGTGTTCTAGCTCCTGTATCTCAGGGAATCAAACGGAATATCCGGTGGCCCGCGAGGCCAGCTCGGCAGGGTACTGTTGTCACTGGGGTGGTGGTCGAGGCACAAGAGGCCGCAAAGTCTGGGTCTAACAACGTGGCTGAGCAACTTGAAGTAAGTAGGATTGCTCCCGCTGAGGTCGAGAAAAATTTGTTGAAACGAAAAAGGTATGAGGAAGACAGTAGTTCACGAACTAGACCTCATGCCACAACTAAGATGGTAGATCTAGAGCAGAAATACTGCTTGATGGCTCGGAGAAATTCGGAGCAGCTTGATGCGGAGACTTACGAACATACCTTCGCTATACATTCTTAAAATTCTTAATTATCTTTGTAGTCGGATTAAAAAATATTGTGCTGACTTTGTCTCTGTATGTTTATACTGGTAGCTCTCAATACTATTAAAAGGGGCGAAGAAGTGTCTGGAGAAGAGGAGCCAGGAGTTCAGGGGTCTGACAGCTAAGTTTAAAGCTCAATTTGCTCGCATGACGGAGTTGGAAGATCAATCAGCTCGCGTGAAGGAGATCGAAGCTGAGTTCAAGCTGAAGAAGGAAAAGAGAGTTGAAGAGGCCACAACGGCTGCAAAGCTTGCAGAAAATTATTAAGATCTGCTGAAGCATGATGATATGATGTCGCAATCGATCGAGGCCCTTAAGGTGGAACGAGGTCACTTTATCCAATCCTATTATGATTTTAGATTGAGTCCAGCTGATGTGGAGCTAGGCCGAGTTGGAAGGTACAAGGAGATAAAGTTTCCTTTAGAAGTTCCATAGGAACAGATGGTGGATGCTGGTGTTTCTCCTGAGAAGGTGTTGGAGTTTCCACCATGAGATGTTGAACCAGTCCGAGTCGCTGAACAAGCATTGGATCCTTCTTTTGATAGTGTTGGTCTGAGTCAGCTGGTTGGGCAAACATTGGATCCTCCATCTGAGGAGACATCAGTAAGAATCTATAAACCTTCTGTGGTATTCTATTTTCGATTTGATGTAATTTGTATGATGTTGATTGGGTTGTACTCTGTATTGATAAACTTTGTTTAAGTTGGAGTGATGATTTTGTAATATACTCGTTCTTAATGTCAGTATAATAACAAGGTATTTGTACTCTGTGTAGGAGATAAAGCGATTGAGAAAAACTAATTCCGAACTGGAGAGGTCGTTGAGTAAAGCAAGGGATTTCGTGGTTTGCATTCAACAGGTACTTAATAAAACTGAGTATAGGAGAAGGCAATTTAAATTTAATTTAGAGAAAACTTAAAAAGAGTAATCTGACCTCCAGTGTAGGTATGTTAAGATAAAAATAGAAAGAGATGAGGTGTTAAGGAAGGAAGAGGAAAGGGGGTTATTAGTTCGAAAACCAAAAGAGTTGACCTATTTTAATGACTTGAGTGATAAGGCTAGGTGTCAAAGTATGTTGGTAGCGCTGACATTACATTTTAAGGTCGAAGTAGATAGTGAACGAGGGTTAAATGAAGCTTATGTAAAGCTTTTGAAGGAGGGAGGTGTAGTGCCAGACCCAGCTCAAGTTATGTTTTTAGCTTAAGAAACACGTAATCGTCATAGTTTAGAGGCAAGAAAGTATTCTGCTCAAGTTGGTGTATCTGTTGTATGGGGTAATGTAAAACCTTTATCTGATGCATTTGGCTTTATGTAGAATTAGAGGGCCACGAGAATTATATTTTTCAGGATAAGAAAAGAACAAATAGAGGTTCAAAAATAATTAGAGGGTGAATTAAAGGGGTTACAGAAGGAGTTACTGCAGCATGTAGAGCAAAAAATGTCTTTAGCAACACGGTTGTCGAAAGAAGTGGCTGTTCGAATGAAGGTAAAAGCTGATTCGAGGGCTTTAGGTATACTACAGAAAGATACGCGGCAGCGGTTACATAAAATGAAAATGACTTTGAAGGAGCATCTACATCCGTCCTGATCTAAAGTATATGCTCGAACAGACCATGAGCGTCATATAGACTGTGTTGTTGAGTTTTATGGGGGAGAACTATCTAGAGTGGATGACGAATTTAGGAAGTTCGTGATGGGATGTGGGAAAGATTTGGATGTAGAGAATGTCAAGGCTGAGAATATATGGTTTTTCAAAGGTGATGGAGAAATTGTTGGTGACAAACCTATTACGAGGTCGAGAGAACTATCATTAGAAGAGGGTGAGGAGGAGGTCGAAAGTCTAATACCTCGACTGCGGTGTAAACAATGTCAGCAAGAGGTGGTGACCTTTACCACTTTGATAGATGTGCCATTAACGAATATGAAGAGTTCGAGAGACATAGGGCAATCTTTACTTTTCTTGAAGAATCGAAAATAGGTTAGTTTTGTTTTTCCTGTTACTGACACTGCATATGTGTTAGATCTTTGTATAATGTTATTGATTATAAATGAACTTTGTTCTCTGTGATGATAAATGGAACTGTGTATCGATTTTACTCAGATACCATGTTCTTGATTAAAACTTTCTAACTGTGATATGCATACTGTTGGTATGATCGAACTATTATAAATGTAAACTGTAATTTTAGGTAGAAGTGATAACTATGCAAAGTCAGTGTGACGCGTTACGCATTCAAAATGAACAATTGAGTATTGAGCTAAACTCGTGTAAGGAGGCACTAAAAAGTGCTTGTGGAGTGGAGGAAAGCATGAAGGCGAAGATATCACGAGAACAAAACGTAGGGGCCCGAATGTCTGAGGAGCTACAAAGGAAAAAAGTGGATCTAGCCAATAAACTGAGAAAGATAGAGGAGTTAAGAGAAATTATAAGAAAGAAAGAGGTTAAACTTTTAGGTAGCTCGAGGCAAGCGAGTCGGCAGGGGGCAGAGTTGGCATCTGCTCTCGAGTGCAAATTACTGAACTATTGGCAGAATTAGAGGAGGAAGCTAATAATGTGAAAGATTTACAATTTCAAGTAAATGTGCTTGAAGCAAATATAGCTGATACTCATGCTCGTGCTGTTAAGTATGAAGTATTGTGGCTGACTGCTGATGTGATGAGGAAGCAGAACGAACACATGAAAAAGTCATGGAACAGGTTATGAGAGGCAGAACATACTGTTCAAATGAGGGATCTTGATATTTTAGAGCTTTTAACGGAGGGCACGAGAGTACGTGATTTCAATACCAAATTGGCGGCAGATCTGTTGAAGGCTATAATAGATCTTGATGATAAGACGGTAAATAAACATCACCGTGAGGATCAAGCGAAGTGGGCAATGTCGTTGGTTGGTCATATGGATGATTTTATGACAGTATCGGAATACTGATGCGTAGAATGAAACTCGACAAGCAGTGAAATGCTGTGAGCATTTAAAGGCTTCGCTAAAGGAGGCGCAGAGTAAAATGAGTGATCTAATTTTTTACAAACAGGTGGAAAGCAAATCTAGTGATGTGCACGAGAGAGAAATGACAACGGTGATTGTGTTTTTTGAGTCAGAGTTTAAGAGGTTGGAAGTAGAAAGCAGAGTAGTACATGATAATTTCATTGGCAAAAGTTCACAGTGTGAGATGGAGGAAATACAGTTTGAGTATCTAGGCCCCATGGTGGCCAAAATTGGAGTTCTGAAATAGAGTATGGTCAGAGATGGAAAGAAAATTGTTTTGGGGTGAATGCCAAATATTATGTCTGAACGGCTATTTAAGGGTGGTATACGTGATGCTGGAGGTCCTTCGAATATAGGTGATGGTTCAAGTGAAAGCTCTGGTAAGGAATGAGGTGTAGCGAGTGTGATGAAGTTTATGTATATGAAACAAAATGGAGTAAATATAAATTACAAAAATAGCACTGTCTAGAACAATGGTCTGTACTAACCTTGTGAGAAACCAGTGATGTTGTACGAGTAGAATATCTGTTGTATGGGATGATCCCAAAAGTGATCTTGTAGTATATGGTTGTTGAGGAGACAAATTTAGGTGAGCACAGAATATCAGTTTGGCTGTGGCTATATGCGATTCCTAATGTGATATGTTATCACTCTGGTCGCAGCAACAAACGATTGAAATAGGTGATCGAACTGTAATATATAGAAGATCAGATTGGCATAAACCATAATTGATCTGTAATGTATAGATGTTCAGTTTGGCAAAAGCAACAAACGAACTGTAATGTATAGATGCTCAGTTTGACCAAAGCAACAAACGAACTGTAATGTATAGATGTTCAGTTTGGCCAAAGGAACAAACGAACTGTAATGTATAGATGTTCAGTTTGGCCAAAACAACAAACGAACTATCTTTGCACGTACTCAGGAAAATCCAAACGAAAAGACTTGGAAGACTGTTTGGAGTATCAAAGCTCCTTTCAGGATCCAATACTTTTTTGTAGAGAGCCCTTAACAACGGGTTCCCAGGGAAGTTGAACCTTGCGCATGGTATAGACTACAACGGCCATTTTCCCTATATGCGGCATTGAAGAGGAAATCACCACCACACATTTTTCTTCTGCAATAATATTAAAGACATCTGGTACAACTTTTGCCTTAATCTTGACCCGGATTGTTGGACATACTCATACCATCTCCATAAATTTGTGTATTCTCTTGCTAACAACAACTATTCTGGTAACATCTTTGGTGTTGGGCTAGTGGCTTAGGACCACCTCTTGAAGAGATGACATAGAGGTCATCCGCCAAGATTTATCTTGACTTAAAATGGAGCGTGCGGCTTACGAAGGTGTTGTGGCTAGCCCCGAGAGACTAGTTAGGAAAATGGTGAAAAATGATAAACCCGACGAACTTCCAGATTAAAAAAAGCAAACTTAAAATGAAGCGTGTGGCTTGCGGAGGTGTTGTGGCGAGCCCCAAGAACTAGTTATGAGAATGGTGAAAAATGATAAACCCGACGAACTTCCAGATTCAAAAATATATATAAATAAAATAAATAATAATAATAATAATACTCTAGTAAAGCTACTGTTGACCTTTGGGGTAAAATTAGTTGTCATATGTTTGCAATTTGAAACGCGAGAAATGACATGATTAAATATTTTCAACAATAAAAAACTATTGTGTCGAAAATTTTGGCTAAATCCAAAAGTTACTACATGGGTAATGTTCTTCCTGCCCTCCACAAGTCTAGGTTGGAAGGTATTTCCCCCACTGTGGAGGAGGGATGGCATATTATCATTGTAGACACCTCTTAGACCACAAATCGGCCTAGTAGTTGTCTTGGTTATGTTATATGGACTTATGACCGAAATATTATTACTGCAGGATACAACACCATCATTGCAACGGATGCAGAAGCTTCGGAGGCTCGAGCCGTGCTCATAGGATTGACTGTTGCTCATGCCCTGGGACTCAGGAGAGTGATACTTTTTTTGGATTACCAGCGGTTAACCAAATCATACGAGGAAAAGACGGCGAACCTATCTTGGGGAGCCCTAGTTGTTCTAAATATCTTGTATTAAGTTTTCACTTTGGACGAGTTCCAATTTTTAATATATTAATAGAGCCTACAACACAGAAGCCCATTGTCCAGTGGCTCATGGAGCTACCGCTCCCGCGGTCTTTTGCTCCTCATTCCACTTTTATGGTTTTGATTAATTATGTAACTACATCTCGCCCCTTAGGGCTAACTCGGTCTTTATAAACTCGCCCCATGGGGATTAAATTAATTATGCATGTTGCTTTAAAAAAAAGAGAGGAAAAAGATTGATATGGTGGCCCGACAATATCTCAGTGCGTAAAACTCAAGTTTTAAACTTGAAACTCAAGCCTGAAACTTGAAGATTAAGTTAGCTACCAGACGCCTAAATATTGGGATCCCGATTTAACATTAAGTTGCAACCGTCAGATCTTATTAGATTTTTGAAATAAGGCCAGATGCTTAAAATGTTTGCTATTAACTGACTAAGAGATTAGACCGTGACCGTCGGATCTGTCCCCTCACTTTCGAGGCTTTCACTTAAGTTATAAGAGCATCTCTAATAACTGTCTTAATGCTTAAAAAAACTCTTGCCACATGTGATTATTCGAGTTTGGGGATTTCAACAGTTGCCTCAATGCTCGAATATTATACTTGAATTTTAGGTTGCTGCATGAGTTTTCAGTTCACCGTGAGGCGCATAAGGTTTATGTGTCCCAAACATTTCATTCTCTGGCGCATAAGCCCTATGTATAAGAAAAAGGCAGGTTCTTAAACCTTATGCATCTAATGTATTAGGTTCTTAAACCTTATGGTTAGATCCTCACATAATGTTAGGTAATGAAGTTTCTGCATATATTCTCAAGATTTCTACTTACACCTAGAGTTAGGGACAGTTGAACTTTGTGACGAATAAGTGAAACCAAGAACTCAAGCATTAAATGAGTATATAACACATAAATAATTTCCATACATGCATATGCAACGCAATTATAGACTAAGCTCAAAGGAAAAGATATGGAAGATAGTACCTGACAATGTCCACAAGAACTACACCAATACCAGAAAGTCCTGAGAGATCTAAGAAATGGAACAAACACCAATAGCGCATCGAAGATTTTCAAAACGAATAACATCAAAAGGCTTGGTGAAGAGATCAGCAAGTTGATTCTCCGTACAAACATACTCCATAATCTTCTTCTCAACAAGGACTCGAATGAAGTGAAATCGAATGTCAATGTGCTTGGTCTTCGAATGCTGTTCAGGATTTTTAGAAATGTTGATTGCACTTGTATTATCACAGTAAAGTGACATCACTCCCTGATTCACCCCATAGTCATTTAACATTTGCTTCATCCAAACTAGCTGTGTACTACAACTTCCTGCCGCAATGTACTCTGCCTCTGCAGTAGACTGTGAAATGCAGTTCTGTTTTTTACTTTGCCATGCAACGAGATTATTCCCAATGTAATAACATCCCCCAGAAGTACTCTTCCTTTCATCAGAATTTCCAGCCCAATCAGCATCTGAGTATCTAATAATATATGCTGCAGTGTCCTGAGTATACCACAAACCAAACTCACAAGTCTCAGACACATCGAACAATCCGTTTAACAACATGTAAATGAGACTCCTTAGGACTTGCCTGATAACGTGCACATATGCAAACACTAAACACGATGTCTGGACGACTAGCTGTAAGATACAACAAGCTTCCTATCATGCTCCTATACACCTTTTGATCTACATCAATACCTGCAGAGTCCTTACTCAATTTTATGATGGTGCTCATTGGCGTCCGGGCATGTTTTGAAGAATCAAGACCAAACTTTTTGACAATATCTTTGGCATATTTAGATTGAGAGACAAAAATGCCATCTTCCTGTTGCTTGAATTGAAGACCTAAGAAGTTGGTCAATTCTCTAATCATGCTCATCTCGAATTCCCTTCCCATTAACTCACCGAATGCTTTGGCACAAGAGTTCGACATTGAGCCAAAAACAATATCATCCACATAAACCTGTACAATAAGAATTTCATCACCTTCCCGCTGAATAAATAATGTCTTATCAACTCCTCCTCGAATGAACCCCTTTCCAAGTAAAAAGTTTGAGAGTCTATCATACCAAGCTCGAGGAGCTTGTTTTAGGCCATAAAGTGCTTTCTTCAAATGGTAAACATGCTCCGGATGATGGGAATCTTCAAATCCCTTTGGTTGAGCTACATATACCTCTTCCTCAAGTAGCCTATTTAAGAGCGCACTTTTCACATCCATCTGATAAAGCTTGAATTTTGTGTGACACGCAAATGCCAAAAGCATTCGAATAGATTCAAGTCTAGCGATGGGAGCAAAAGTTTATTCTACATCCACCCCTTTTATTTGGTTGTATCCCTGAGCTACTAACCTTGCTTTGTTCCGGACAACATCACCGTTCTCATCGAACCTGTTCTTGTAAATCCACTTAGTGCCAATAATATTAGTATTTTCCGGTAGTGATACTAAGTCCCACACGTCTTGTCACTTGAATTCATTAAGTTCATCTTGCATGGCGTTAGTCCAATATTCATCAGATAAAGCATCTTTGACGTTGGTTGGTTCAGTGATTGACACATAACACACACTCTCCACTGTCTCATATAACGTAAAACAATGATACCCCACACATCTAGCGGACTCATGAAGTATAGAACACTCATAATCATCAAGGTATCTAGGAGCACCACAATTCTGAGGAGGATTAGTACGAACAGTATCATTTGGTACTATAAACTCCCCGGAAGATGTTGGAATAGTTTCAGTAGGAGGTTCTTCTTGAACATCTTGTGTCACACTAGATGAGGTTGGTAGTGAATCTTCAAGTTGTACACACGATAAGCTCTACTGTTTGTGGCGTATCCCAGTAAAATACCTTCATCGCTTTGAGCATCAAATTTTCTAATGTTTTCCCGATCACAAGTAATATAACACTTACTTCCAAACACACGAAAGTATTTCAAGTTTGGCTTTTTTCCAAACCAGAGTTCATAAGGCGTATTAAGCGTAAGAGGACGCAGATAAACCTTGTTAATTATGTGACAAGAGGTATGAATAGCTTCTCCCCAAAAGTGGTTAGGGACATTCTTTCCATGAAGTAAAACTCGCCCCATTTCCTGTAGGACTCGGTTCTTACGTTCAGCTACTCCATTCTGTTATGGTGTGATTGGTGCTGAAAATTTATGTTTTATTCCATTTACCTTACAGTACTCTATCACATCACTGTCCTTGAACTCACCTCCACGATCGCTACGAATTATGTCAATAGAACAATCCTTCCCATTCTGTATTCGCAAAGCTATGGCATGAAATTCTTCAAATGTGTATGACTTCTGCCTTAACAGAGAGATCCACGTGAATCGTGAAAAATCATCAACCATAACCAAAATGTACTTCTTTCCTCCTAAAGTACTTACTCTCATAGGACCCATCAAGTCCATTTGAATCAACTCCAGAACTCGTGTAGTAGCAATGTTGGTAGATTTTTAGTGCGAACTCTTGGTTTGCTTTCCAATTTGACATGGTCCACACACTGCATCGGTTAGCTTGCTTAGTTTCGGAACCCCTCAAACTATTTCCTTACTCGTAATCTTCGCCATATCACTAAAATTCACATGTCCTAACCGTTGGTGCTAAAGTTCCACCTCGCTTATCTTAGCAACTTTATATGATATCTCCTTTTGCGATACAGCATAGCAGTTGTTCGAAGTTCTATCCGCAGTTACAATGCATTTTCCAGTATTATCAGAGATACGACACGTTTTCTTATCAAATGTTACTGTATTGCCCGCATCACATAGGTGACTCACACTCAGAAGGTTTGCAGTGAGTCCCTTGACATAGAATACGTTATCGACTGCCGGGCATCCAATTCCTTCTACACTCCCCTTTCCCACAATCTTTCCACTCATTCCTCCTCCAAAAGTAACATCACCTCCTTGAATATCTGTGACATTATTAAGACGTGTAACATCCCTTGTCATGTGTCGAGAGCTTCTACTATCTACGTACCACTGTGTAGAGTTAAATGCATTTAGAGCCATTACTGCAACATTGGACCTTAATTGTGGTAAAAGGTCCTTCTTCTGAACCCAAATAGATCTCAATTTCTTTATTTCTTCTGTTGTTTGAGTCACATTCCTGAAACCATTAAAAGACTTTTGGACAAAAAAGGAGTTAGCAAACGATTGGGCATATGATCAATGGGGTTTCTCTCTTTCCAAACGTAGATTATTCCTATCACAGAGTTGAGGAACATATATACAATAGGGAGCAAGATGACCCTTTTGACCACAAGCCTCACAATAAAATACATGAAAGACAAAAGGCTGCTCAGTCTGCCTATGAGGAGCATCAATAATACTAGGTTTGGGCAATAATGAAGTTGAAGTAGCTTTGACAAATTTAATGACTTGAGATGAGGTAGACTTGACGTTTTGCTCATCAAATCCTAATCCTCTTTTGTCAGATCCATTTTTGCTCATACTTAGTATTTTGTCAATGTTTTTAGCTCCATGATAAAATACTTCGAGTTTTTGTTGAGTAGAGGTCAACTCGAGTCTAAGTTTCTCAATTTCTATTTCCCCCAATTTTACCTTTTCTACAACAATGAGTTTGTTTTGTTCACATGTCTTAAGTTGACCACTAAAAGATTGTTTCTCATTCTTAAGTTTCTCAAGCTGAGAAACAAGTTAAGAGTACAACTCTTCAAGACTCAGCTCTTCACAGTTATCACTTTCATAGTCCTTATTATCATCTCCGTCAGTTTCAAGTGCAAACACATCAAAGTGATCACTACCTGAGGAATAATAGCAATGTGAGCTCTCAAACCATTTCCTCCTTCTTGGAAGGGATCAACATGGTCGTTAGAGTCATCATCACTATCATCCCAAGTAGCGGTAATGCTCATAGCTTTATGATTCCTGTTAGAGCTCTTAGTGGGACAACTGTAAGCATAGTGACCATACTTATGACACCTATAGTATTCAACTTTATTGAGGTCTTGGTCTGAGTCATTATGAGAATGAGTACTTGAGTTAGTTTGTTTGCCATAAGACTTAACACGATCATGAAGACGAGACTTGTAACTCACATTTTGCCCTTGTTTCTCAAATTGCCTCTTTTTTAAAAGTTTTCTGAATTGTTGACTTATAAGAGCAATCTGAGAGTCAGAGTCAAGTTCCTCATCATTGTCAGAAACACAGTAGTTTTCAACATATTTGGTTCTCTGAGAAGATGAAGAGTTGGAGGAAGACTTAAATGCCACACTCTTACTCTTCTTAGGATTTTCCATTTCGATTTCAAAAGTACGTAATTTTTCAGCAAGTGTGTCAGGTTTCATAGTTTTAAGATTTTGTACTTCCTCTATAGCATCACATCTGGATCTAAAACTCTTAGGAAGAGATCTTATAATTTTACGTACTATTTGAACATCGGTGTATCCAGCTCCTAAAGAATAACTGTTGTTGACAATGTCACTAAGTTTGGCATAAAACTCACTAAAGGACTCATCCTCACTCATCCGGATGTTCTCAAATTGAGATGTAAGCATTTGCAGTTTGCTTTCTTTAACAGTGTCATCACCTTCGTGAGTACGTATTAAGATGTCCCAAGCTTCTTTCGAAGTGGAACATGCGAATATATGCCTATACTCACTATGACTCGGCGCATTAAAGATAGCATTAAAACCTTTAGAATTATACCTAGATGTTTCTTTTTCTTCCTTGGTCCATTGATTTCTAGGTTTATGAATTTCTACAGCAGTTGTTGGTTCACCCCGCATAATAGTAGGGGGAGCCCATCCATCTTCAATGGCAATCCAGACATCCTCTCCCATGGATTGCAAGAAGGCAACCATTCGAACCTTCCAATAAGGAAAGTTCGTGCCATCAAAGAGTGGATGACGGTTTATAGGACCTCCAAATTTTTCAGAATCCATTAAATCAATCATGTACAAAAACAGGATCACCGCTCAGGATATAAAGCCTACAAGCGATTCTGCTCTAATACGAATTGAAATTCTATGTGCTCGTAATTAATGTATTTTAAGAAAATAGGTCAGAACAATTCTTATTAATCAATAGTCTAAGGTTAAACAGAAACAATCAAAAGCAAAGACAATGAATTAAAGGACGCAAGCAAATGTTCACCCTGTGAAAACTCCTTACTCAGGAGAAAAACCACATGTCGTTGTCGAGGATCACGACAACCAAAAGTTTTATTAATCAAAAAGAGTTATACTGAATTACACTTACAGATTTAATAACCTAGTCTCAAGATTATCACTCTTCTGACTAAAGCTTTGCGCTCCACCTTCTTCTTGTTCTCACAACAACTCTTCTTGATCTCTCACCAAGAAACTTCTTCTATTCTCGCAACAGCCCGTCTTGATTTCTCACCAATAAACTTTTTCTAGAATCGCTCTTAAACAAATAATTGGGAAGTCTTTGAAACCCTAACTCAACATCAATCTTAAGATCAAAAGATGATTGATTGATCTTCAGTTTTTCTTCCTCTCTGATAACATCTTTTGGAGCCTTTAGAAAGAAAAATGTTTTGCCTAAGAAAAGAGAGAGTGAAAAAGAAACTAGGGTTTCTTTAAATAGTAGTTCTATTTCTCTCGATATTCGTTCGAACAAGACTAAAAGTCGTTCGAACGAATCACGACTAATTTGGTCAAAAAAACCTAGAAAGTTTACATCTCGTTCGAACGAAAAGAAGTCTTGTTCGAACGAACGATTGCCTATGGGCCAAATTTCCAGGAGACATGATACTTCATTCAAACGACAAGAAAACTCGTTCGAACGAAAATTGCCTATGGGCCAAATTTCCAGGAGACATGATACTTCGTTCGAACGATAATAAAACTCGTTCGAACGTCAAAATTGTCTATGGGCCAAATTTCCAGGGGACTTGACACTTCGTTCAAACGACAAAAAAACTCGTTCGAACGTCAAAATAGAGAAAGGCTCCTCCTTTTTATCAAAGAGTAATACTTACCTTTTGTCCACTGATCTGTGTCTTCGACTGAGACAACCAGAAACTCCACAAATACGAAATGAGACAAATAAGACCTTTCAATCTCCCCCTTTGGTTTATTTCGTGACAAATAAAAACTAAGATAGCCACCACCCCTTCCTTGAACAGGTTCAATCTCTGAACCTCTTCTATAGATAATATCTTCTTACAACCCTGTACTCATCAGATAGAATGTTTACTAAATATCTGCGCACTCAACAAACTCGTTTATAATATATGTGGCAAAAATAAAACTTTAGAAGATATTCACATATACAGAAAGAAATAAATCACAAACGAAGACATCCAAAGAAGCATATGCAAACCAGATAAGTAGACGCATCTATCCATTGTCACGGAAGAAACAATCAAACAACTGTAAACCAAATATCTGAAAGAAAAGTAATTAGAAACAACTGATAACTATATAAGCAAAAGATAGTACTGGCGTACAGGCAAAGTTATAACAGAGATTCCTACCTCACAAACGCTCAAAACATCAAAAACAATAAAAGTCTCAAAGAAAAAATAGACTAAAAAATAAAAAACACACAGAGGAACAGTCACAGCTCTCCAGAATCAGACTCGTAATCACCCTCCTCTGTCTCCTGACCAGAATGACGACTCTGAACCGCTGTCTCAATAGATCCCAGTCGACTCTCTATAGTCACCAGACGTGTCTCCATAGTGCCCATCCTGGTCGACATCAACTGAAGCATGTTCCCAATACTCTGAAGAGAAAACAACTCCTGAGGCGCCTGAGCAGCTGAGCTAGAAGTACCAATGTGCTGATCTGGAGGGGCTTTCTCAGAAGGTAGCACATGATGAAGATGAGAGGAACTCTTATTGCAATTGCTCGAATCCAATCGGTCTGTCTTGGTATCTTCAGGTTCAGTTAAAGCCACCGCGTAGCCAGCATCAGTAAGGAGCGTTGCGATCAGTCTAGCAAACGGTAGTGAACTCCTGGTTGTTGTTTTGGAGCTAGCCTCAAGCATCTCCTCAATGATGATGTTAGGCAGATCAATCTCTATATCATTTTTGAAGGCATAAAGAAAAACCTTCATCCTCTCAGACAGTTCATTCTTTTGGGACCGCGGGATGATATTCGTAATAGCAATGCTATGTACGAGACGAGACTCATTATCTAACATCCTGCGGGATACAATACCCGATCCTGCGGGTTACTTTGATAGAAGCATGGGGTTTGATTCAAGAAACGTTTCTATAATTGGCCTGCAAAGTGTATGTTTTTGCAACTGATAAGCCTAGTAGGTTTGGTAAGTCTCTTCTTTGAGACTAGCGAATAATGCAACTGAAATTGAAGGTCCTGCCGCGAAACCATAGATTTCTTGGTAGATCAGCGGGTGCTATTAGCCCTACAGAACCTACTTGGCAAACTTTAATAGTGTAAGAAAGTGAAGGGGCTTGAATTTCAAAGAATAGCTCCCTTTATGCTATGCTTGAGCTTGAGATTTGATAGTCAGGAGACCCGGGACATGCTAGATATCACAATATAGTGATTGGACAACTAGTTAGGTCCCTATTCTCACATGATCGACGGGGTAAAACCACCCCTTCTAGCTACCTGATTAACTAGTATAAAACCTATATATGCATTGTAGAATTGTAAATTATAGTCGGGTTTATTTCCGCACAACCATGTATCTCCACATTGCAGTTGTGTGACATTCTTATCTTTTAGTTTGTATTTTGTGTGCTTGTCAAACTCTTATATATTGGTTTAACACTCCACAATAATATTGGCATACATGGAAGCAACATTTACACTAAGAGAGAAACAAACTAGGCATTTCCTCTTGAAAATTATGGGGCATACATGGTGGTTAAGGCACATATTTTTGTTGAGGGTGCCCTTGACCCCTAGATTGTTTCGTTAATTAATCATATGGATGTAAAGTAAATTATTTGGTAGTTAGGGCGTATATATAGCATGGAAGGACCCATGTTACACGTTTAGTGAACCGTTTGAAATGTTCTTAGTCAGATTACAATGTGGTTCTAATACTTTTTTTATTAAGATGATAATGCACTGAGCAACAGAATTCTGTAGAATCAATCTGTACCATAAACAAGATATTGGATGGTCAAACTTTGGTTCTGTACATGAAGGAATATTAAAGCTTCAGAATCGGGAGTGGCGGAAATTTGCAAGGAGTTGGCCTCTTTATTTATGCTGAACGAAGGCTCAGGACACTTGGTGAGTGAGATTTTAAAGAAATTTGCAGCTTCTACTTTTCCTGGTATCATCTATTTGAATTTACTTTAAAGTAAATTGTATTTCAAAAATGCAAACTAGTGTAGACATTAGTCATTGTCCTATACATATTATATTGTATTACATATTTTGAATTGGATCTCATATTAGACATCAGTAACTTGTTGAAATTAAATTATGTTTCAAACTTGTGTTTCTAGCGAACAAACTGCCTTTTCATGTAATTGGGAGAAGTAAGATTCATACCAATTTCCTTATTATAGAAGCTGTTTGTTTAGACATCGTGCAAAAGGTATTGGTCGCCGTAGCTCATTTTTGTTCCTACTTTATCTTTCTAAGTATTCAGCATCAGTAGTCATGTTTTCTTTGTGCCCATGTCTACATGTGGCATCTTTATACTATTTCATGATCACGAATTGATGGTGCCCTGGTACGTCGTGATATTAGTTGGTTTTTTCTGTATTCGATTACATGATAATAACTTGATATTTGGGGATGAAATTTCTTCAATGTTGTATAAGGATCTCATTTTTCCTTGGGTGTTTGTTATAATGGTTATAGATTAAGCTCTCTGTAATCGTCAAGTATTGGATATAAGCACTTGGTTGACCAGTCTCGTGAATCTTTTCTACATGGAATGATATTTGGGGTAATGTTTAAGATTGTAAATAATATTATATGGTGTGTTGTAAATGCTTTCTTTAAAGCTGGACGCATATGGTCTTCAATATTTCACGGTGAAGAAGAGTACTAGTCCACACGAATTATATTTTGAGATTCCAGTAACTGTAAAGGAATATAGTTCCACATCCCTTAGGAGTACAGAGTTCTTCTTGGTCCCTCTATCAAGGGCCCATGCCTTGTAATAATTTTTTTAATAAATGCACAAATATTACAAACGAAAAGGTTTCATTAGCCAAGGAATCTAAGTGTGTGAGACGATGACTGAACGGCTACGTCTTTCAGCTATAAAGCGATGCAAACTAACTAACACAGAGCAAATCCTGGAAGGTCATAGCCTTTGTATCGCTTGATAATTTCATTGTTAGTTGTCTCTTAACTACCACCTTGACATTTCTTGCAGGTTGTTATTTCTTGCAGGTTGTTATTGTCCATTTCACCGTGTTGGTATACATGAAGGGTTGAGCTAACATATGGGAGTGGGGTGGAATTTGATATAAGCCATATCATATGCAGGGGCCAAGCCAGGAATTGTGTCTAGTGGGGTCAAATACATAATGGGGGTTCGGGGGCAAGAGCCCCCGAAGATTTTCTTTTTCTTTTTCTTTTTCTTCTCAGTGACATTTTATCTTCATATACTAAAAAAAATCAAGATAATGGGGAAGATTATGATGGGGAAAATGAGAAATAGTTAAAAATGTTCTAGTGGGGTCAGAGCATGCACAAATGCATTAGATGCTCAACATCAAAACATTTCTATAGTGGAGAGATTATAAGTGACACCACTCAGCCCTTACTAGCTTCGCCCCTGATCATATGTACTCTTTTAGTCGACTGCATTTTGAGGTTGTGCCTAATCTTATACTTGCGTAATACTTAATAGTGTACCAGAGAAATAGAGGTATCAATGTGTAAAACATATCTGTAAATAGTATCATTATGAGAAACTTGAAAAGGAATAATTTGGTCAAGATGAAGGCACAATACATGGGCTAGCTGGTAGAGCTATCTGGGAGTTGGTACCAGAGTCCCGGCTAATTCTCGATAGAAGAACATTCAGTTACTCGTCTTGTAAAAACGGGATAACATTTAATAGAGTAATAACCATGGTCATGTTAAGAAAAAAGTGTCATCTAAAAACCAAGGAATTGAATGTGTTTATGCGTCCTGTCTAGCTTTCGGTGGTTTGAACTATGACTCAAAGAAATTAATCCTAGCTACTGTTTGTGTTTTTTCTTCTTCTTCTTCAGAGGAACGACTTGCTGGTGTTGATGGTGAAACAGCAGCACAAAAAACTTCGAGGATGTGTTGAAACAACTGTTACAGTAAAACTTCAAAAACGTAACTATCCTTTTCCTTAATTGAATTTACGTTAACAGAATGATGCCATACACGTATATATTGTACTGCCATAATACTGATACGCAAACATCACCTTTTTTATATGGACAGCTAAATAAATCACAACTTTTGTCCGCTTTCAAACAGAGTTGCATTGGCAAATTGCTAACTAGGGGATCCGAGCACTAAATTTGTTTCTATTCAGAACCAGCATTGGTTAAGTTAACTGATTAATGATTTGGTTTTCCAGGGTAAAGCATCGGGGGGAGTGATTCTGGTTTCAGAGAGGTATAAAATCATATTTCCTAGGATCCGTGAACAGTCTACAAGGGATAAAATATGTATTTGATATTATATCGACATATTTTGTTCTCCTTATTATACTTTTAGATGACTCTGATGTGAAAATATCCTATTTCTGGTTGAAGGTCACACTACCCCGTGAATATATTAAGATCTGTCCGATATCTAGTGCTTCATTTTTCACAAAACCCAGATGGCCATCTATCTAAGACAGGATATGTAGAGCTGTCTCAGCCTTCTCTCAGGTGCTTATTGCTACATCTTATTTTCTCATGCGCAAGAGCATCTTCAGTTGTGCACTAAGGTTTCAAAACTCACAAAAACTTTCCAGTGATATGCTGCCATCTGAAAAAGGACCAAAATGCTTATAGTTGAGCATTCTGATTCAGAATGCTAAAACTACCAGGAGATTAAACACCAAATTATGCATACCTATATGTTATGTGCGCCTCCTCGTGGACCACTTGACCGCAAAAAGGCTTCACCCCCAGTGTTTTTTCCTAGACATGCAATCTGACTGCACCCCCAGTGTTTTTGTGTTTTAAATGGGGATTTGGTTACAGCAGGACTGGATAGTTCTCAAATTTGAATAGCTGGTGATGGACTGGTGATGGAACTCATGTGAACACAATTGATCGGGATAGAAATATGCTATCCATCAATATGGTTGATGGCCATGCTTTGACTAGTGATCCGCTTGTTGTCTATGTGAGTTCTGTCTTTATTACATTTTAAACTTCTTGCGTACATGAACTGATTTCCGAAGACTGGGATGTTAATGATTCCAATTTTATTTTTATTTTTACTAAAATAAAAATATATATTTCTTCTAGTATAATATTCATCTATTGCGACGCACTTGTCTAAAGGCGTCTTATATTATATTGGACTTTTCTGAAGCAACGTCCTCTTTTTTTGTACATTGCACCACTAGAGATCTTAAACTACTTATATATTGTATCATCTTTCTCCATCTTTTTGATTCTTTGGGAATTTCTCATTTGAAATTTCAAGAGGTTCAAAATTATACTGTTTCTAAGATTGTGGGCTTTCTCTTTTTCCAAAATCTTCTTATCTAAATAGGATATGAGGATCTAAAACATAATAATTTGCACTGTTTCTTAGTCACGATTATAAATTTCTGAATTCTTCTCTACTTCAAAAGGTGAATGAAGTGCAAGTGCTAGTGAGATTCTACCTGAGGCATTGCATGCCAATGGCCGAGCTGCCCTTGTGGGGAATAAAACATTTGGAAAGGGAAAGATTCAGGTGTGTATTTTTTTAGGCTACGTTAGACCCCCAGGATGTCAACAACCTTTTTTTTTTTACCCTCATAGAGATATAGAACAAGTATCCTGTCCACTATCTTGTCTCCCATAGAGATTCTCCACACCAGTTTTTAGAAAACTTCTACCTAAAAATCCCATCTGGTTGCATTCAAATTATAGGTCAGTTTTTTCTCAATTATATGACGATATATCTTGATTTTACAGCGCATAACTTAGTGAATCGGAAAGCCAAGACTTATGTCCTCATTTTCTGCTACACTTTTTTTAAATTGTCAACTTCTTAATTTACTTTCCAATACAGAGTGTTACGGAGCTGCCTGATGGATCAGCTCTATTTATCACTGTGGCAAAGTATATGTCACTCGCTCTTCACGACATTGATCAAATTAAAATTGCGCCGGATGTGCAATGCGTGACAGATATGCTGACTTTAAAATATCAATCTCCTAGACATTAACAAGATGTTCTTGTGACATTGTCTTGGTGAAGAAAAAGCTGATATCTTATATCTTAATACCCTTTTTTTGCGTGTCCTAATATCATATCAGCATAGGATATTGATCATTCATTACCAAGTACATGGCCTACATATTCAACTTTTACAGTTACACCGTAACCATGAGGCGTCGCTAAACCTTTTTTAGGCTTGGTAAAGCCTCAGTTATGTAGTAGTGATGCATATTTTGGGTAGAAATAAAATCACCTCCATCGAATTTACGGTTTGCTGAACATTTTATGGGCTCTGATTCTTCTTCTCCTCAGGTTGATAGCTTTCTACAGAACAGCTGCTTCTTTGAGTTTCCTGATTAACTTCATTGTTGATTGTTGTTAATACTAGGGATTCACGATTACTGTTATAGGGATTATTTGGGCAACTGCCATATACGAATGTATCCGTGTGATTTGGTGAAGTATGAAATTTTACTTGTTGAGGTATAATGGATAAACTCAGTTGCGAAGGTTCTTAATTTATTCTATTATTTTCATTTTGTTGCAGGCTGTAGCTTAGGCTGATGCATTTATTCTTACCACCTGTTTTGCATAATGTTTGTCATAATGCCCAGAGATGATATACTTACCGCCTGTTTTGATTTGGTTGGTGTTTGCAGAATGGTACAATGTAGATGGGCACAATGGTAAAGCTGAGATTTTATGATGATGATAATACAGGAACCGGTGAACCCCAATTACCTATAGTTGCAGAGCCAAATTTATAATGTTTGAGTGATAATGAAACTTTAAAATCTAGAAATCAAAATTAGGATCCATTAATAACAAACAACAACAGCATAGTACATTGGGTTATCATTAGATTCAATTCACATAACTTTCAGTTAAAATAGGCCCAATCTTCAAACCTTGCAACCCATCAACACAAGCTTTACCCTCAGCTTCAGCTCCTCCTTCTAGGGTCTCACCCAACACTTTATTATCCAAACCCTCCTCGGGTTTCTCCGCAGCGCTGCCATCGACAACTTTATCACCGAGAACTTGCGGCATGCCACCGCCTTTTTCAGTCCCACACTGTCCAGGTGGATCAGAAGTGAGGGACACCCCAATGAGAGCATCAGTCAACTCTTCTTCTTCATCGGACGGTCCAGGATCGTCGACACAATCTCCCCAGGAGGATCTGATGGAGTTGGCAGCTTTGAGGAAAGCTTGTTTGATGGATTCAGGTGAGAGAGCACAATCTTCTAGTCCTGCGTCTTCTAATTTCGGTGGTACAATTTTACTCGGAGAAAATAATCCTGCCTCTTCCATTTTTTTTTAATATTTTTTCCCCTAAATTTTCTGAAATTGGGTTGCTTTTGTTTCAGAGGAAAGGGTGATTACGTGACAACTTAGAGCATCTCCAAGAGAGTGGTATGTTGTTAAGTTTTTCTCCTACTCTTGCAAAAAACCCATTCAACAGGGGTATGCTGTTCAGCATACTCACCCCCATACCCCTCCAAAGTAAGCGAAACCTGAACTTGGTGAGGAGTATGCGCATACCGCTTAAGCACTGAACCGTTCAACGCCTAACAATTTTTTTAATACAGCTATTCAAGAGAAAAAATAATAATTAACAAACGCTAGGCGCTGAACTTTTGGTGTCAGGCGTTGAACCGTTAAGCGCCAAAAAAAAAAACGTAATTTGCTGTTGGACCAAAACAGTATGCGATTCTGGAATACCAGTATGCGATTCTGGAATACCAGTATGGTAAACCAGAACAACATACTCTTCTGTTAGAGATGCTCTTAGTACGTGCTCAATTCTTATTGAAACACGTGTTGTCAATCATTGCTTTTGCATCTCCAATTATTTTTGGATATCGTAGATTTTGTTGGAAAACACCTTGTAGTTTTATCCTTTAAATGGTTTATATCTTAGTGGTTTATTTTGTACCACATTGGGTATGTAAGTTACACAACTCTAGATTATAAGTAATAGTTTACTTATGAGTTGCAATGTGTATGATTTGAGTTGTCTCCAACAGACATATTATGAGGTGTGTCTTAAGGTGCGACCCTTGGTGAAGAGTCGTGTCTTAACGTGTGACCTTTGGTGAAGAGTCGCAACTTGAGGTGTGACCTTTTGTGGAGAGGCACTAACTTGAGGTATGACCTTTGGTGAAGAGGCACTAACTTGAAGTGTGACCCTTGATGAAGAGGCACCAACTTGAGGTGTGACCTTTTGGCGAACAGGTCTTGTGACTCAACATAATTGATACTGCCTTAACAACAGATTTTGTGATTCACCATAAGTGAGGTCTGAGGATAATGTGCTAGGCTAGGTAGTGCCATGGATGGCCTCAAGATAGAGTTGAAGATGACTGTGATCCTAGCGAGATGAGCTTTGACATCATAGAAAGAGCATGTGAGATATTTAAATTCAAAATGAGTGCACAAACAATACCTTGAAAATTAAATTTTTTACAGTTGCACCTCCACTACTTGTTATGAATGTAAACAAGTGTTTGATTTCTGTTATAACATAAATCTGCAACAATATATGTGCACGAATCTGTTTCAAGATTTAGCTCAAGATCTATTGTTTTCTTCCCCTCTTTTTGAAGTTGTAAAAATACTTTCCTTGTGTGTCTCTGATGGACGACGAAGCTCTAGTCCCCAACGCGATAACAAAATGACTTTACTTTGCTTTGTTCGGTGTTCTTCTTCATCCTCTTTAGGCATACGATGATCCATTGCCTTTTGGTATTGCACTCCAAGTTGGGTAATAAGAAGGTCATTCGAGAATAATTTCTTTAGGTATTTGTTCATACTCTCACTTCTTTGTGTGGTTGTCATTCCTGCACATAAATGATCACGTCTGTCCATATACCACAACCCATTTTTTCTGTAGCCGATAAATACTTTGTAACCATTCTTTTTCTTCTATACTATACTTCGCTAGCAAACTTGCCCACAAGACTGAAACTCTTCCACGGTTTCAGGTTCGTAAATGCATTCTTCAAATCAGCTGAAAATATATCATAATCTTTAAACACTTTAGATAAATATGTGGCGGCGTTTTGATATATATGCCAAAGGCACAAACGATGGTGAGCATCTGTAAATACTTACTTGATAGCGTTACCAATTAAAAGTGCTTGGTCTGTAAAATTGTTTTTGAATGTTTTCCGTTCATTGCTTCTAAAAATGTTTTGAATAACCACACGAAGCTCTCCATATGAACTCCCCCAGCTTATTTACTAAGATTAGCGTATATTTCACCAATTATCATCCCTGAATCATGCATATTGGAAATCAATCCGGCTTGAGTTTGTCTTCTGTGACGATGGGATCTCAACAAGTGCACCCTAATTTGTTCTTCAAGCTCGTGGTTATGTTCCTCAATAAACCGTGTGACATGGTAATTTTGATCATCTTTCAGCATTACTTCGATCATAGCTTCACAACTTGTTCTTTTTATAGCTCTTTTTTTCATTGGAGTTAGTTTCGTACTAGGTTCACCTTGAAAACTACAAACTAACTCTCTTCTTATAAGTGGGCCATTTTGCTTCGTATAACGGCTGTGTTTATGAATGCTAAACCCCATCATCCTAGCATACAAATTATAATAATCATATGCCTTTTTTTTTAATCAAAAACTTGTTCTAGGATATTCTCATCGTATATATTTTTTAGGTAGAAAAGTATATTGAGGAGAGAGAAGAGGAAGAGATCTAGAGAAAAGATTTTGGCGGAGTAAAAGATTTTGTAGAGTATAATTAAATATATTATGAGAGAGAAGAGTTAACTGGGTCACATATTAGATGCCAAATGGCCCTTGTGATTGGTTCATCAGCTCATCATTAAATTTAACCATTAGACTTAATGTACTTAAGAGCATCTGCAGCAACTAGGTGAAGGATGACATGACAAGGTGGATTGATAAATTCACATTTTTTGCTCAAATTCACCCACAACAGCTAGGTCGATTGGCTGACGTGTCCACCCAAAATTCACCTTGAGGGTGGTGAATGATGAATTTTTACTTTATTGATGCCCCACAGTTCTTAACTGCGCGACATTAATAACCAATTATATTATGACACTTGTCAAGATTTAAGTGGCTCTCATACCCCGTAGTTTAAAACTTTAAAATTATGGGGCATTAAAAACCATTTATTAAATGAAATTGTTTGATTCGTTTGGATGCTTCACACTTTTGAACTGCGGGGAATCTAAAATGATGCAATCTTAACACGGGGCTAAATCTTAAACGTTGTTTTTGCCCTACAGTTCTCAAGTGAGTAATATTCACCTTATTTTTTAGGCGAACTATTGTGAGGTGGATTGGGTTTGGAGTGGATTTAAGTGAATTCACCCACCTATGTGCTGCATATGCTCTTAGGAGTCTTCTATGACTTTATTGTTTCTCGCCTCTGATGTCGCCTTGATATGAGTATAGTAGACCGTAGGAACTCATATGACTGGCCTCATGTACCGTAGGAACTCTATTAATACATTACATTCTAGATAACACAATTTGGTGTGACATCTGTATGGTGGTAGTAGGTTACTATACAGTATTACAACTTACAAGAGTGGAAAGATATAGAAGACTAAAGCAATAATCGAAGTGCCATAAGACTAAGTGACCCAAGGGAAGACTCATAAAGCTCTTGATTTGACTTCATTGTAGGTAGTTACTATCTCCACTCATTAAACTAGAAAATCTGGAAGAGTTGCCATGTTAAAAATACAATGCTAGTGAAGTGAGTTGACTTCATTCACTAGATAATACCAAATTTCAAGGTTGATGAGGACGTCATTGGAGTATAATTGAGTGTTTTGTTCCTATCATTCAAGTAAGAAAATTCAAGTCTTTTGCACGATGAGAAAATTTAAGTGTACTACGATATTGATAGGATAGGTGACTGTTGTGGGTGAACATGTTGGGTTGTTTTCCGTCTACTACGCATCATTCTTCCCTAATTGTCTACACTAAAAAGAAAAAAATGATCATATAGTGCCGCACTAGTACGTACCACTACGAAATTTCGAAAAGAAATCTAGCACCTTGGGGGGTTATATAACTTTTCAACAATCTTTGGGTTCACAGAGTAAGTTGATCATGGATAAATCTTCACATTTTATAGTATCCATTGTGCTTTTTCTGTTCACAATTATCAATTTTAGTTGGAGCCAAGGAGATCAACGGAACGTGATATGCACTAAAATAGAGAGAGATGCTCTTCTCAATTTCAAAAAAGGCCTCAACGATTCTTCAAATCGACTCTCGTCTTGGGCAGGTGAAGAGTGTTGTACATGGATGGGAGTCCAGTGCAACAATGCAACTAGACATGTTATCCATCTCGACCTCCGAAATACATATGGATGGGAGTCACAGTTGAGTGGTTATGTAAGTTCTTCTTTATTGGAGTTGAAGCATCTGAGTTACTTGGACCTGAGCTGGAATAATTTTGGCGGAAGTCATGTTCCTCCATTCCTTGGCTCTCTCCATAATTTGAGATATCTAGACTTATCCGAAGCTGGTTTTGATGGTGTTGAGAGTCTCCAATGGGTTTCTCATCTTTCTTCTCTCCAGTACCTTGACATGACTAGGGTACGTATTGTAAACTCATCTGATTGGCTCAACATGCCCCCTTCGTTACTTAAATTACGTCTATCCGAGTGTGATCTAGATGGAATTCCTTCTCTTTCAAATGTTAATTTTACATCGCTTGTAAGTCTTGATCTTTCTTGGAACCACATCAATTCTTCCATACCTAACTGGTTGTTCAATCATAGGGATCTTGCTTCCCTTAATCTAGGCGGCAATAATTTTCATGGTCCAATTCCAGGTGCTTTTGTAAACTTGAACTCTCTTAAAGTTCTTGATCTTTCTCTTAACCACTTTAACCCTAAAGTACTACCATACTGGATTTACAACTTAACCAATCTAGTACACCTTGATCTTAGTAATAATGATTTACAAGGTAGAATCTTGAATGATATTGGTAACCTTACTTCCCTCAATTACCTCGACCTGCGTTATAATAAACTTGAAGATGAGTTACCAAGTACCTTGGGGAACCTCTGTAGTTTGGAATACGTAGATTTGTCCTACAATGACTTTACAGGAGAGATGTTTAGATTCTTAAAAAATTCTTCTCAATGCATTGTGCACAGTTTGAGATACTTAGTTTTGGAATCTAATCAGCTTTCAGGCCCTATACCTGAAAGTCTAGGACTTATTTCAAGGCTGGAAAGATTTCACATTTCAAATAACTCTTTGAAAGGTGTACTAACTGAAGTTCACTTTGGGAATCTCAGAAGTTTGGATTCATTAGATATGTCTTCAAACTTGTTGGTTCTTAACGTAAGCTCAAATTGGGTTCCCCCATTTCGATTAGAAGGTAAACTAAGAATGGGGTCATGCCAGATGGGACCCCAATTTCCTACCTGGCTTAAAACACAAAGAAATTTCACAGAGCTTGACTTATCAAATGCGGGAATTGCAGATTTTATACCGAATTGGTTTTGGAACTTGCCTTCCAAAGTAAGCTTTGTAGATCTTTCTGAAAATCATATCAAAGGTGTTTTACCAAATCCTTTAAAATTTGGTAATCTTCAAACATCAACAGATGTCTATCTGGGT
This sequence comes from Kingdonia uniflora, assembly GCA_014058105.1. Lineage (NCBI taxonomy): Eukaryota > Viridiplantae > Streptophyta > Magnoliopsida > Ranunculales > Circaeasteraceae > Kingdonia > Kingdonia uniflora. Next base: position 736,080 of record JACGCM010000115.1, on the reverse strand, counting down.
TCAAATCACCTCGAGGGAGCATTACCCCGTTTGTCCTCCAAAGTAAGCATACTGGATCTTACTAACAATAAACTTTCAGGATCCATTTCCCCATTCCTGTGCAATCCAATGGAAGAGGATAATTGGTTGGCAAATCTTGATCTTTCACACAATTTTCTTTCAGGAGAACTTCCTCAGTGTTGGATGCATTGGAAGTTCTTGCAATTAATAAAGCTGGGACACAATAGTCTAACGGGAACTATTCCAAGCTCCATAGGCTCGCTGGTTTCGCTCATTTCGTTGAACTTGCGCAATAATAATCTCTATGGAGAAATCCCTTCATCTGTCAGAAATTTGACCAACTTAATGGTTATCGACATTGGACTGAATAATTTCTCCGGGAACATACCGACATGGGTAGGAAAAAGCTTTCCAAATCTTATCGTGCTTGTTCTACGCGCAAATAAGTTTAAGGGTGTTATTCCTTTGGAACTCTGTCGTGTCTCTTCACTTCAAATTTTGGACCTTGCGCACAACAACCTCTCGGGGACCATACCAAGATGTTTATACAACTTGAGCGCCATGGCTACTGAGAAAAACACAAGTAACGCATATCTCTATCGGACTCCAGTAATGCCGAATGGTGATTGGTTGGGTGATTTGAATGACGAAATACAGTTGATGGTGAAAGGTGTTGAACGTGAGTACAGCAAAACGCTAACCCTCGTAACAAGCCTGGACCTCTCATCCAATAATCTAACAGGCAAGATCCCTATGGAAATAACAAGTCTTTTGAGTTTGCAGTCATTGAACTTCTCAGGAAATCATTTGACAGGAAAAATTCCAATTAAGATAGGGAACATGCGTTCCATGGAGTCTCTCGATTTCTCCGTGAACCATCTTTCAGGTGTAATTCCTCCAAGCTTTTCAAATTTATCATTTTTGAGTTCCCTGAATCTAGCATACAATAATTTGTCCGGAGTAATACCTTTAACTACCCAGTTCCAGACCTTCAATGCGAGTTCATATATTGGCAACCCCGAACTTTGCGGTCCTCCCCTCAAAAAGAAATGCAAAGAGGCTGAAACATCTCCAGGACAGGATGCTGACAGTGAAGAGTCTGAGGTTGACTGGCTTTACGTTAGTATGGCACTTGGATTTGTCGTGGGTTTTTGTGGTTTTTTCATGATCTTGTTATTCAAGAAGTCATGGAGATTTGCCTTATTTGGGTTCGTTGAAGATATGACTGACAAACTCTGCATTATGTGCAAATTGTAACATTTTATTTGTATTGTACTAGTGAAAAACTGTAATTTTGAACTTCTGAGTTTGTTCTTTTTCAGTTTCCATTTTTACTTGCTGATTGTATGAACATATTTCGTTTAACTAGTGGAGTTCTGAATTCTTGTTTTATACTGTGTTTATAATCTTCGGGGTTTCTCATCCATTTTTGTCTAGGACCCCTTGACATGAGCAACCCCACAATTCTATTATCGCACTAGCGAAAGTGGCAGTACGAAACTACAAGTCTACAATCAATTGTTAAACATAGAAAAACTGCATAAAGGATGGGTAATCCTTTTGCCTTCTCAAATCTTCTTTTTCTTCATCAGGAAAATAGGTTTGATTAAACTACATAAAGGATGGGTAATTCTCTACGTTAGTGTCTTTTCACAAGGTCATTTTAAGTGTGATGATTATAGATCCTGATCAATTCTATGTCTACATTGAAATATAACTCCAGTCAATAATGTTTACCATCGTATAAAGAAGGGTTCTTATTACTAGTTCGATCAGACCGCCGCCTATAGCTGAGCCAATATCTTGCATCTGCCTGTGCTGAAAAAAAGGGCACGCAGGGTAAGAAATACAACACCTGTGTGGGAAAAAGGATTTCAAATTTTCACCCCATGGGAATGACGTTTTAATAACTAACCATTTTATATATCTATTATAACATAGCTGCAAAAGAATATAGTATTTTCACCCCTGGAAACAAAAACATCATAATGTACTATTTTTAGCACTCACCACTAATGACATGAAGAAATAGGTATCTTTCAAGCACAATCACAAATTAGAATTTCTTAGTACAATAACAAGGAAAGCATATAATTGTTCCATTTCTTAGTACAATAACAAGCACAATCACCCTTCTGTAACGAGAAGATATGCACGCGCGTGCAAACATGTTTCATTCTATACACCACCACCACCCCTCATCGTCTGTCTTCATCTCAAAGGTATTACATCAAATGACATCCCATTGCAGAGGTCACTTCACCTACAAATTTTCTCTAACACGCGCATGCAGAACACAAAAATATTTTAATTAAGGAATATGAAATTGAGATGAAGATGGAGATTTTCAATCCCAAGATTACCAAAAATTGTCCATTGAAAATGCCAGAGAGGCCACGACACATGCATCATATTGTGACATATTGAGCGAGTGTTGCTATTATTTGCACTTTATAGTAAATTATCCTATCTGTACAATTTTCATGGGAGCTATTGAGGGGTCTGCTTATATTAATGAGAGGATGTTGATGTTATGGTTTAAGAAGTTGGCTATAGTTCAGGTATAAATTGTGAATCCAACTACATAAAATTGCAAATACAAATTTATTGATCATATAAATTCCATATGTTATGGAGTAATTCAAACTATGTTATATATGTGATCAGAAACCAATGAGTCTAACTATATAAAAGTATGTCAAATGTTGATTAATGATTATCCTACTCATTTGTTGAAGGACAATTCCAGCTTGATATCTTCATGGAAAAGGCAATTACTTGTAGTGGCCAATAAAGGTACCTGTGGAGAAGAAGTTGTAAGAGAAGTTGTAAGAGAAGTTGTGCTGTACTCAAATCTTATGACAGGATAGTTGTTGAAATCAATCACTCTTGTGAAAGTTTTGGGAAAAGGGGAATGCAAATTGAGGGAAAACAACAACCCACAAAGGAATTGTGATTTAGGGATGGTGAGTTTCAGAATTTGGGTTCAGGAGCAATTAAGGTTCTACTAAGATTAAGAATTAAAGTTTTCTGTGCCCTTGTGTATCTAATCCCAACTTTGCCTATGGTTAACATTTCCTTTTTGATGTCCTAATGGGCAGTTTATGGGGGAAAAAACAGTGGAAAAATTCCTTAGACTGCCCTTGCGGTAAACTTGTTACGTAATTTTTCAAAAGTAGGTGGCATTGCCCTCAATTAGACGACTAATGTCTTTCCCCAAAATCCGTCCACACTAAATATACCTTGAGTTACTTTCAGCTTGAAAACAAAATTGGTGTCGAACCTAACTTTGGTTGTAAGCTTGGGTCGATTTCATTAATCTGAATTTAAGCATAAAAATCCAAGTCTCATATCAAGGTAAACTTTGCGAATAAGAGCATGCGTTCGTGCACGAGTGGCGCGTGTATCAATCTTAGTCAACTGTATAATTGTAAAATTGATAGGACAAATCCTCTGCTTTTACTTAGTGCAATCAATTGTTGGTATCAGACCATCTCCTACAGTAACTCGGAACTCGAGTTTAATGACTGTTACATTAGATTGATAGGGTGGCCCAACAGTGTCTCAGTGCGTAAAACTTAATTTCCAAACTTGAAACTCAAGCCTGAAACTTGAGGATTGAGTTAGCTACCAGACACCTAAATTAGAGCCTGATTTAACATTAAGTCGCAAACGTTAGATCTTATTAGTTTTTGTAAGGCGCATATATTCTAAAAAATAATTAAGTGTTGTGATGGAAAATGAAAGTAGCTACCTCCAAATATAAAAAAATGAAAGATACTAACCAGTCAACCTGAAGCTAATTTAGTGGTTTAAAGAAGTCGACCCTGTATGTTGGTTTGATTAACCTTATGTATGTGGTCTCATCTTCTGCTCAGGTAGATTACTCCAACTTAGCCAATAACCCCTATTCAGACTTTCAAATGGCGATTGGAATGGTAAATACTTCCACCCCCCTCCTCCTTTAGTAGTTTTTTTTCTTCTAGATAACAGCTGTTTTTTTGTGTTTCCTGATTAACTTCATTGGTTGTTGTTAATACTTAGGTAATAGTGGTTGGTGCTACGGTGATCCTTTGGGGGGAAATCATATACAAATTTATCCATTTAATTATGTAAGATATGAACGTTTTACTTGTCTATGTATGCGGGATAAACTCAGTTGTGTAGGCTCTTAATTTATTCTATCATTTTCATTTTCATTTTGTTGCAGCTGTAGCTTGGGTTCATATGAAAGAATTTGAAGTTTCTCAATTCTACTGGTTGGCAAGAATTGTATAAATCAGTTAGGACTTAAACAGAGCATTCTTCGAGTTGGCAAGAGCGTTCGGATGTTGTCAATGTAATACATACTTATCACTTATGGTAAATACTATGGGATTCTCGTATGTGTGCCTCCAAACTGATACCTTTAGAGTGTTATTCTTATGCAAGTATGTCTGATTGTGCTTGTTATTTCACCTTAGTATCAGGTCCAGCTATGTTACAATTAGTATCTGGTCCAACCCCTTGGGGTAGTTACGGCCCCGGAAAAGCTAATAGTGCTAATAACAAAAAATAAAATATCCGAATTTCACTCAAGAAAAGGGAGAGAAATTGTTTCTTCCTTCAATTTATTCCTGAAAAATTCATTCGGGAGAGGGGTGCGCAATGCACGCCCTTCTTCTTATTGTGCGCCCCTGTCTGAACTGAGAATGGTGCTTTGTTCTGATTCTCAATTATTCGAGGGCAACCCAATCTGATTTTGACCTAAGGCACTGTTTGGATGATAAATAAAAAAGAAGAATTCTAAGATCTCTACTTCAGTTCTATATAAGACAGAAAGAAGAAGAGATCCAAGTTATTTATACTAAATGAGACCTAAAATTGGGGGAAAACTCAAACCCTAATTTGATAATCATAAATAAAAGACAATGAAATACAAGTGAGAAATCGAAACCCTAACTAACCCTAATCTGACCATCTTTTACTCAAACGCAACTTTGGCCTCTAAAATTCGGGTCTGTTTTCTTGGAGAGGAGAGGAGAGGGGTTTAGGGGTTTATATATACACACAGCTCAAGAGGGTTACAAAATTTTAATTACAATTCCAAAAATACCATCAAAGAAAATGGTAAATGCCCATCTTATCCTCCCTGTAAGTCTAAAGGAGTAGGAAGGATTATCTCCAGTAGAGTGGTGATGGATCTTTAAGTAAGTTTCGAAACGATTGCTGAATAACCAAAAATATTTGTGACTGGAAACAATTTCCGGTGTATATGTAGATAAATGATGATTCACTTATTTCTCTGGTCATTGCCCTATTGGTTATTCTGGCCTCCTATAGTTGAAAGGTTTTTGAGTGTAGGCTGTAGAGTATGGGCATTAAAACTATACAACTTGGCTATACGCCCACCCCATTGTTGGGGTGAACGTGCAGAATACATCACCCTCGCGCAATTTGGTTTTTATCCGTTATCCTCATGGCATACAAATAATTAACCAAGAAACATAGACACAATAATTCATGCACACATAACACAATATTTATCGGAGGTTCACCCTACGGCTACTTCCCACCACCAAGTTAGAAATCCAATACGTATCCAAGTTTAATTGCAAGCCCTCAAAAGATTCTAACAAACATAAAATTCTCCAATCTCATAATACATGTAGTGGCTTATTCCGCATCTCAGACTCATGCTTCATCTTCGACCATCATACGACCACTCGACCTTATCAACATAACACGTGACACTATTGAAGACATATTACAGTTAGTCATCACTTTCAACCTCTACATCAACAGTTTGAGTTAAGCAAACGGACCGTCATCAATGAAGCCGTTACAGAACAGTAAGATCAGACCGTTACATAGTCCGTTCAAAAATTATTAAATATACATTGTAACGTCCACCATTAAGGATAATCATGGTTGTCAAATGGTCATATTACAAGATCTATAAATAGGACCAGAGAATCCCAGACGAAGGACGGATGAATGCTCACTCAAACTCTATACTAAAATACTCAGGGCATTCTTCGAGACTTTTAATTTGATTTTCTTTATTGGCAAAGAGTGCTCGGATGTTGTCAACGTAATACATACTTATGGAAAATACTATAGGACTCTCGTATGTGTGCCTCCAAACTGATGCCTTTACAGTGTCATTATTATGCAAGTATGTATGATTAGATGAAGTCAGTAACTGCTCTTTTGCATAATGTTTATCATATCGCTAAGACAGTGTCGGATCTAGTTAGAGCTCAGGGTAGGCACTTGCCCACCCTGAGATTTTGAGAAGTTTGATTTGTATAAGAATATTTTCTCTTATTTCAGTGTGTACTACTTTATCTTGCCCACCCTCAACTTCTTATTTACTAGTTTTACCATCCAGCTGCCCACCCTAATTGGATTTTATGAGGGGTGTTTTTAACCTTAAATCATCTCTAGTTTCCCACTTTCTCAACATAGTCAAGTCTCTTACTATACTCCAAACAAATCTCTCTCTTCCATCATTGCTAATTTAATGTATGTATACTTTGTGTTTTAAGGTCATGCTTTTACTAAAAGAATCTATGGTAGAGTTCAAGTTTATGTCATTAACATTTTTCCATCATAGACTTGATTAGCCATAGAAAAAAATCGCCCTGAACTAAATTCCTGTGTCCGCCCCGTTCAGAGGTGCAAGCAAAAATTTAGCTAAATGTTTCTTAACCACTTTGTAATGTTGTTTACTGAACCCAAAATTTCCTCTTCCCCCGTTTTGATTTGGTTGGTGTATGCGAAGCTGAAATTTGATGATGATGATAATACAGGAACTGGTGAACCCCCAATTATAGAGGCCGCACCGCAAATATCCCTGCACTATAGAGGCCCTACCGCAAATATCCCTGCACTGGGGCGGAGATGTTCAACAGCGGTAGCACCAAATTTAATATGTTTGAAAGATAATGAAACTTTAAACTATAGAAATCAAAATTAAGATCCATTATTTATAACACCATAGTACATTGTGTTATTATTATTACACATAACCTTCAGTTAAAATAGGCCATTCCTCGGCTTTCTCCAATTCACAGTTCCCCTTCTCGCCATCGCCGATCTTTAAACCTTGCAACCCATCAACACAAGCTTTACCCTCAGCTTCAGCTCCTCCTTCTAGGGTCTCACCCAACACTTTATTATCCAAACCCTCCTCGGGTTTCTCCGCAGCGCTGCCATCTAGAACTTGCGGCACGCCATCACCTTTTTCAGTCCCACACTGTCCAGGTGGATCAGAAGTGAGGGACACCCTAATGAGAGCATCAGTCAGCTCTTCTTCTTCATCGGACGATTCAGGATTGCCGACGCAATCTCCCCAGGAGGATCTGATGGAGTTGGCAGCTTTGAGGAAAGCTTGTTTGATGGATTCAGGTGAGAGAGCACAATCTTCTAGTCCTGCGTCTTCTAATTTTGGTGCTACAATTTTATTCAGAGAAAATATTCCTGCCTCTTCCATCTTTCTTTTTTGCCCTAAAATTTCTGAAATTGGGACGCTTTTGTTTCAAAGGTACTCAGTAGTGTACGTGCGCAATTCTTATTGGAACACGTGTTGCTAATCTTTGCTCTTCGCACACGTGGCTCTCCAATTATTTTTATGGATATTGTAGATCGTGTGTTTCACCAAGAGTGAGGTCTGAGGAGAAAGTGCTAGGCTAGATAGTGCCGAGGATGGCCTCAAGATAGAGTTGCAGACGATTAATCCCGGATGATATGAGCTTTGGCATCTTAAAAAGGGCAGGTGATTCATTCTCTTCTCGCGGCATAAGTACTTGGGAAATGCCTCATGGGAATGTGTCTCATTGGATATGTTGAAGGCCAGCCTTCATGGCACCCTAACAATAATTTTCTTTCAGGAGAACTTCCTCAGTGTTGGATGCATTGGAAGTTTTTAAAATCAATAAAGCTGGGGAACAATAGTCTAACGGGAACTATTCCAAGCTCCATAGGCTCACTGGTTTCGCTCATTTCGTTGAACTTGCGCAATAATAATCTCTATGGAGAAATCCCTTTCATCTGTAAGAAATTTGACCAACTTAATGGTTATCGACATTGGACTGAATAATTTCTCCGGGAACATACCGACATGGGTAGGAAAAAGCTTTCCAAATCTTATCGTGCTTGTTCTACGTGCAAATAAATTTAAGGGTGCTATTCCTTTGGAACTTTGTCGTGTCTCTTCACTTCAAATTTTGGACCTCGCGCACAACAATCTCTCGGGGACCATACCAAGATGTTTCTAACACTTGAGCGCCATGGCTACTGAGAGATACACAAGTTTCTCATATTCCTATCCTACTCCGGGAATGTCGAATGATTATTGGACGGCTACAAATTTGAATGACGAAATACAGGTTGATGGTGAAAGGTGTTGAAAGTGAGTACATCAAAACGCTAAACCTCGTAAAAAGCCTAGACCTTTCATGCAATAATCTAACAGGCAAGATCCCTACTGAAATAACAAGTCTTTTGAATTTGTAGTCATTGAACTTCTCAGGAAATCATTTGACGGAAAAAATTGCAATTAAGATAGGGAACATGCGTTCCATGGAGTCTATCGATTTCTCCGTGAACCATCTTTCAGGTGTAATTCCTCCAAGCTTTTCAAATTTATCATTTTTGAGTTCCCTGAATCTGGCATACAATAATTTGTCCGGGATAATACCTTCGACTACCCAGTTCCAGACCTTCAGTGCAAGTACATGTATTGGCAACCCCGAACTTTGAGGTCCTCCCCTCAAAAAGAAATGCAGAGAGGCCGAAACATCTCCAGAACAGGATGCTGACTGTGAAGAGTCTGAGGTTGATTGGCTTTACGTTAGTATGACACTTGGATTTGTCGTGGGTTTTTCTGGTTTTCACATGATCTTATTATTCAAGAAGTCATGGAGATTTGCCTTATTTGGGTTCATTGAAGATATGACTGAAAAACTCCCAACTTCCTGTAAATTGTAACGTTTTTATTTGTATTGTACTAGTGAAAAACTGTATTTTTGAACTTCTGAATTTGTTCTTTTTCAGTTTCCATTTTTACTCATTGATTGTATGCAATGAACATGTTTCTGTTTACTAGAGCAGTTCTAGATTCTTGTTTTATACTCTTAGTTGTGTTTATAATTACCGGGGGTTTCTCGTTCATTTTTGTCTAAGACACCTTGACATGAGCAAAGCCCATAATTATATTTATCGCAGTTGTGGAAGTGGCGGTAAGAAACTACAAGCAATTATTAAACATAGAAAAACACCACACACAAAAAATGTTAAACATAGAAAAACACCAAAAAAATAAAATGGAGAGGGAATCTTTCTGCCTTTCTCGAACCTCCTTTTTCTTCATTAGGAAATATCTATGTTAAGATCGTCTTTTCAAAAGCTCCCTTTGAGTGTGACGATTAGAAATCGTTGATCAATTTTACGTCTACATTGAAATTTAACTCCGGTAAAAAATGTTTGCTGTCATATTAAGCAGGGTAGTTCAATCAGACAAAATGTCTTGCATCCGCCTGTGCCAAAAAAAAAAGGTATGCAGGGGTGCCCTCACCACTCATGACAGAAAAAAAAATAAAAAAAATCTTTCAAGCAGTCACAAATTAGAATTTCTTAGTACAATAACTGGATCTTTACATAACAAGGAAAATAAATAAAGGGCAATCCAAATCAAGATAAACAAACAACGGACCGTAATTGTTCCGTTTCACCCTTCTGTACCATCTGTATTTTACATGGAAATTTGGCAAACTTTCACGTAAGTTCTTAAGATCATAAAGAATGGGGGAGATGATGATACAGTTGCCATCCAAAAACAAGAATCTTTTCAACATTCACAACCAGAAGATCTTTGATTTCGTCCTCCACCTCCGACATCAATGGTTTCAGGAAGATATCTTTATAGACAAAAAATATATTAGTACCCCCTTAAAGTACTGCAGCACCAAAATCGTAAAAGTATATACCACTGACATTCCTAGAAGGCCAGTAAAGGTGTAAAACATAGCAAAATTTTACATGTTTTCAATCTTTCAATAAAATCTTGGGGTTTTTTTCCTTTATTTTTTGAAATTCTTTCAATACGAGTCATCAGTAGGTACCAACTAAGAAATACACCAGCTGTGAAGGAAAAGTAAAAGTAAACGCATAGCATATTGAGATTACTTACATTTCTTCTTCCGGTTCATTCTTGAGAGCATTTTTCGCTATACACTGGAAAGCTGCTTCGACATTAAAACCATCTTTTGCAGAAGTCTCGAAGTAAGGGATATTTCCCTTTGACGCACACCATGCCTTGGCTTTTTTCTCTGACACCTGAAAGTCAAAGACAATAAACCATGCCAACAAAAATATTATACCGGGAATAAGAAACAAAGAACAAAAAGCAAGAAAACATTAGTAGAGATTATGGCAGTTGCTTATAAATGATGGTTCAAAAAGAGCCATACAAACTGTGGCACTGTACATTGTCAATATATTAGTTGTTAGGTTAGAATCTATATTAGCTAGCTAAATTGTTGTAAACTTGGAGGCAGAATAAATGCGGAGTTAAGTTATTAAGCTAACCTAATGGTTGTCAATTTGGAGGTAGAATAAGATTTTAAATCCAGAGTTAAATTGTTGCACTTTACAGCTTACAGAAGTTAAATATTGCTGTATACTTGCAAATGGCGCTCGATATAACAAAAGGATGGAAAGAATACCTAATATGATGATTTCCAAGAATAAATTTGCCACATCTATAATTTAGAATGACATTAGGCAGGAAAAGAAGAAAAACAGCATACCACTCGGCTATTGCCTCCGTCGATATCTATCTTGTTTCCCAGCACGACAAAAGGAAAATTTTCAGGGTCAGATGGACTGGCCTGGACAATAAGTAACAAAAAAACTATGCTTAGACTACTATAATCATCAAAAAATAGGATGATGCGGACAAAAATAAGTGGTCGAGATTACCTGAATTAGAAACTCCTCCCTCCAGTTGTTGAGGTTTTCAAATGACTTCATGACATTCACATCGTGCACAAGAACACAACAGTCTGCCCCACGATAGAAAGCAACACCTAGACTTTGGAACCTTTCCTGCCCTGCAGTATCCCATATCTGAACACAATAACAACAGCCTGTCAGGCTCCACAGAGTACAAGCGCAACCATAAAAATAGGGTTATTTACAGCTATAATTCTGTGTTTAGGTAACTCAAAAGAATTACTAAATAAAGGGTGATAACAAAGTTCCTTCTTCGGACAGTAATGAGAGAGGCGGGGAATCTCTAATAATCACAAAAGACCCAAAAAATAGAAGGATCTCTCCGAGTGACTACACCTAATAATAATTTAGTTTGGTCAAACGTATCTAATGCTTATCAAGCTAGACAGATTATAAGAGTATCACCAAATGCCTTGCAAAAAACAGATTAACTATAGTCTTTGGTAGAAAGAAGGTTCCATAATCATATCCTCCAAGTCAATTATTGGTAACTCTCCTCTCAAAATGCTATTGACCTCATAAACAACTCAAGTCTGCTACTTCCATTTCCTTTTGGATAGTTCTGGCTGCTTAAGTCGAGAACCCTCTCCAAAAAAGAAATGAGAAGTGCTAGAAAAAGAAGGATCTTGAAACTTTGAACTAGCCACAAATTATATTTTCATATTAAGGTTTGCCTTCGTATTCATGATTAGAACTTTGATTTCAATTCTTCTTTTTAATTTAGGCCGCTAAGAAAGGTTTATGAATTACTGGGCAAAGTTCTATAAATAAGGATGTAAACATGAGTAATGAGAAACAAGTTTGAATAATAATCTAGTTTCTGATTTAGGCTGCTGAAGAAGGAATCATACCAAATGCGACAAATTACATCATCAAACCTATGACCTAAATCACAAGTTATCCCTCGTTCCATTCTTAAACCTCCTTCAATTCCCACCACAGTTTATAATCAAGACCAATACGACACCATTGTCAACCACCACCCTCTCACAAGATTTGGGACTCATCTTATAGGAATTTGTTCTTTTAGGAAGAGATTAAGTTTACTTTTTTTGTAGACCATTTCAGAATTTTTGGGTGATTTTGGCATCCGAGACCTTCAAAGTAGACAGTATCCTAAAAGCAATGAGGTTCAGGATATTCATATAATAGAAGATACTCAAAGTGGCAGCATGGAGTCATTTGCTTATAATGCACTTCAGTGTTCCATCCAGTGTGAAATATAGGGATCAATATTTGGAGTCTGCTAGCGGCAAGATTTTAGCATAAACTGCCATTATAGAATAAAGAAAGGTTATCTCAAAGGAGGGCAACCTTGGTCAAAACAACTGTATTAAGACTTTTAATCTACAATTTATAAATTCCTCTGATACCTCTTTAATCTCTCTCGAACTTAGTGATTGGTTATGTAACTTCCTACGGGAGGGTTTGAACAGGTAGAGTAAGAGTCATCTGTTGGAGTTGGTTTGAGTCTCAAGAATGTTGCTAGTCTTCGCATGTGATTCACCAAAAAAATGAAGGGTAAATAGCTTAACAGACACGCCTAACCCGTCCTCTAGAACTATTGGGTGGAAGCTATACAGAAAATATACTATTGCTCTTGGTTTTTGGAGACTTTCAATTCTATATGGCTTAAGTTTGAATTGCCAGTACTGCATCTCCTCAGTTCATGGACATTATTGCAATCAAGGTGGGTAATGGCGAGAAGAACAAATTTAGTAGCGGAACTGGCGTTTGTTTCTTTTGGAAGGAACACTTCCATAATATTAACTTTGAGATCCAATGCCCACCCTTGTGGTTGGGATCTTCATGCGCATCACGGTGCCAATGATCTTAAGATTGACAACTACATTGCCATCAGGCATATTCGTGAATAAGTTTGCTTCACAGAGTTTAGTGCAGTTGAAAGTGTAGGTCGTTTAAAGATGGGCTCTCCTCTGCCATCAGAAGTTACAGAGGAAACATTCACAAATTTACAAGTCAAGATAATTTGGCTCAAACATGTAGCATCCACACAGAATGGCATCTTGTGTGTGGGAGTGGTACAGTTAAACCTTTATAAGGCATAATCTGAGAATAAGAGGTCTAAATGTGGCGAGATCAAGCATCTTAAAATTTAAACCAACTCCATTGAAAAGCATTTCTTTTCTGAAGTGCTTCACCACCATAAAATTTGTGTTTTACAGCAATTTCCCACTTGTAACAAAGTTTATCTAGTCCTTTTTTTGGCAATTCATTGTCAAATGACCACAGCTCTCTTTCACATTCTTAGGTGACTTGACTAGTTTGTCCTCTCTCCTCCCTCGTTTTCTCCTTATTAAGTTATTTTCTCTAGACTAAGGTCAGTAGCTATTGTTATAATTAAATTGGCACTTCTCAAATAGCATAGATCCAACAGGAGTTCATTTAAGATTCACGGCTGCTTCTTTTTTGTATTTTGGATGCATCAGATGTCATAGATATGTTCTTTAATTGATCACTCAGCTACACGGGATTCCTATCAAATTGGTTTTTTATCAAAAGAACTTCGTGTCGTGAGCCACTAATGTACAACTGACATAAAATGCATAATTGGGTTCAACAATTGCATACCATGCCCAGCACTTTATAGAAAGAAATAAAATATCTGGAAAAGATTTTAACTGGTGACAACTTTAACTATCCAAAAGACCAATTGAACTGAAGAATTTATCATTTTAAGTCTAAACTTTGAAAGTTTACATAAGTATAAATTAGGCTACATCCCTCCCTCATTCTATTTAAATTTCTCTAATTTGTTCTGCCAATAGTCCTCCTGATTTTTACAAAAAAAATTGCTTTTGCGGACTCCATTTTATTTTCTCCTATTTTGCGTAGAAGCAATGATGTACTCAATGTTAACTGTGCAGCTCTTAATGGTGGTGTTAATTACATGTTTATTCTAGATTTGACGCTGTTGTTTGCCTTGACCAACAAATCCATATATAGCCATTAACTCATTTTATTACCTAGACCTAGACCTCGAAGTTGTGTCTAATGCGCCTAATGATACCTACAGCTTTCAACGAACTTCATAATAAACTAGTCCAAAACGCATAATTGACCATAGTTACTAATGTTCCTACCCCATCTATACCCACATACACAGCTAAAAACCCCAGCTTATAAACAACTACAGTTTGGATCAAACGGGTTTACCTGCAATGTAAAAAGACGATCCTCAAATTGGACTTCTTTAGTCAAGAAATCAGCTCCAATTGTAGCTTTATACTGATTACTAAACTTCCGATTCACATACCTAAACAACAAATCATTCAACCAAACCCAAATCAGATGACAACCACACAATCAACCAACAAGAATCCAAAAAATTAGAAAGAGAAAAAGAAGAGTAATTGGGGATTACTGGTTCATGAGAGATGTCTTCCCAACCCTAAAACACATCAAATCAACCTCAAATTAGTCAAAAAAAAATTATTATATCAAAATTGATGTGAGATCGTTGGGGAAAGAGATGATCTCACCCACTATCGCCGAGAATTATGACCTTTAGAAGCATCCGCCTTCGTGAAGCCATGGTGATGGATCTCAAACGTCAAACAAACCCTAATTTTGAAATTTGATTTTGAGAGAGAGAGGGGTTTGTTTGTTTATTTGGAGAAAATAAAAATAACTAACTGACCAAAGACAGCCAGGAGAATCAAAACAGTTTTCTCAACAACAAAAAAAACTCACTTCTGATTCATCAATGCCAGTAAACTTTTTGTTTTCAGGTCCCCCACACGTGTTAACATTCATACAAAAAGGCGATTTTTTCTCTCCTTTTTTGCAAACCAGGCTAATCCGAGTTCATAATTTATCATCATTTGCCTGACTAATCTCTTAAGCATTTGGAAACCTCACCAATCCACATGTGAGTTAGGGTAAATTCTGGCGAGTGGTCCTGTAGTGGCTTATTCTGCATCTCTAATTCAAACTTTATCTTCGACCATCATACGACACTTGACCTCGTCAACATACACGAGGCATATTTATGGTACATTACGAAAAAAACTATTGAGTGTTACTTATTATTCTCGATTTCTACATCAACAACTCGAATTAACAAGCACTCTGTCGTTAATGAAGCCATTACAAGACAGGAAGATCATACTGTTACACAATCAATCAAATACTATCAAATCTATATTGTAACGTCCATCATTAAGAATATTAATGGTCGTCAAATGGTCATATTATAATACTTATAAATAAGACCAGAGAATTCCAGATGAAGGACGGATGAATTCTCACTCAAAAACTGTATACAAAACTATTCAGAACGTTCTTTGTAATAACTAGCAATCATCAATAAGATATCTCTATTTCTAAATTCTCAAGAGAGGTCGTGGTTTTTTAACCTATTCAAAAGTTTTTCACGCTAAACTTTGTATTAGTAGTTACTCATTTGTCCACTGACGTTCTGATTATCTTTGGTGTAAGAGGCTAAGTTCGGAATATGAAATTAGGCTATTACAAGTACTAGTTGGTGGTGAGAATTCGGGGCCTCTGCTTTTTGAGGCATGGTCCCATAGACATATCCGTGTTGGATTGTGCACATATGAAGATTTTGTGGACATTCGCTTTGATGGACCGGTTAGTAGCCACCATCCAATAAAATTTTGATGAAACATTTTCAAAATATGGTAGTTAAGGCCATGTTACTTAATAAGCTTTTCAGTTTTAGTTTTTTGTTTTTAGTTTTTTATTTTTCCAACCCATACATGTGCATTCAATTGGAAAGTCATATACAAGTATACTTCCATCTCAAATGATCAAACATTTTGTGTACTTCCCTAGCTATTTAGATTCTTCTTTCCTAGAAGTTTCATTTTCGCATAAATGGGAAGTACTCACAGTTTCATTCCGTAAAAGACGGAGCGACAGACGATATGGGTGTCTCACAAAAGAGAATATGTTGCTGCTCATCAAGTTCTTTCAGAGAACCAATATTACAGCAGAGTCAGCAGACTATGATAATGAACATAGATGCTAAAACATCTTGAATATCATAACTATTTCCAGCCAAAAACAGCTTTATTTGTGGTTCATATTCAAAGCAAGCCAAGAAAACAAATGCAGATGAGAGTGGAGAACAAGTCAGAACAGATGAAGTTGTCAATCTTGAAGCAATGAGAAAAAAATAATTTATCCCACTTTTTTGTTATATGAAAACTGATAAATAAATACAAAAAAAATCAATTAGAAAATTTATGTTATCATGCAACATAAATTGCTTGTCATACGTGAAATTACTGCAATGCAGCAAGTTTTAACAGACCAAAGGATCAGGGGTTTTTCATTTTATGAGCTTTCGTCGAGACCCTGATTATCTTTCTTCATCTTCCCTATTTCCATTTCTCTTGTGGTCTGCCGGCTAGGTTCTTCACTTGAACCTGATGGGTTCAACCCATATTCGCTAGTTGGTGCACTATACTCACTGCTTGTATAATCACGGCTAGCCAGTGCCATTTTTCTAAATTTCTTCATGTCCTCATTATATTGTACGGTATCGTAGTCAGAGCTTCCATAGGAACTATAGTTTGTGCTGTGGCCAGGTCTGATCCCTTCGTTCAGATCGGAAAGAGAGACATCACCTTCCAATGCCCGGACAACCTGCTTGACCAACATTACTTGTTAGAAGTCATGTCAATAAGTACAAAAATGTGAATGAAGAAATATCATGTCAGCAATCATACAAACTCAATTAAAGTGTTGTTTGAGCTAAGTCGCGGTTTGACTTCAGCAATTATAGCTGTTTTTATACTAAACATGTATTGTACAAATTTTTTATTGTGGTGGCTAAGTAATGAATAAATAAGCTCTTTAGAGACAGCCCTTAGGTTTTGGCGACATTTTCTATATTTTCATCAATGAGGACCAACCCCAGAAACTTAAGAGTTGTTAAGAGCTGCTGAAAAGATCATGAAACTGTGACGGTTTCACGCCTCATTATCAGCTCACTTTGCTATTCTTTTCCTTATGCAACTCTCCAAATCATAGTTCTTCATCAGTTTTCAACAAAAAATAAAGTGTATGGGAATGGTCTCCATAGATGAAAACATAGGTTGTGGAACCAATAACTCAAGTCTTCTATAATGGTTGTTAGACATTAAATTTTGAAACTGCCTTAATGCCAATTTATTCCATGTTCATTCAAATCAGCTGCAAAGAAATATGGTAAACTCTACGCACTCTTTATTGCCATTACAAAAGGATGTCTAAGTATTGGTTCAAGTCCAGGTTTCTCATATCAAAACGGATATCAGCAAAACTTACTAAAACAAGTTACCTGGCTCATTCGTGGTCGACGTCGTGAAGAATGGCGCACACAAGCAGCTGCACAAGCAACCATGCATGCCATCTCAGAAGGGTTGTAATCTTTTTGCATCCGTGCATCAACGAGGAAATCATAGTTTCCATCCTCCAAAGCTCGTGTGAGCAAAGGCCTTGCCTGAAATGCAGTTAAAAGAGAGAA
Source organism: Kingdonia uniflora (assembly GCA_014058105.1). Classification (NCBI taxonomy): domain Eukaryota; kingdom Viridiplantae; phylum Streptophyta; class Magnoliopsida; order Ranunculales; family Circaeasteraceae; genus Kingdonia; species Kingdonia uniflora. The sequence goes on along the minus strand of JACGCM010000115.1, from coordinate 718,586 downwards.
TTTCTATGAGTAATTTTTGAAGCTTTTGTATATAATTAGCTCTTCTTGTTTTTTCCATTTTAGCCCTATGCAGACTATTTCTTCTTGACATACAAATTAAATCAACGAAAGCTACTACTAGTTACAAGATTACATTTTTTTCTTAAAATCGCCACTTACTAAGTCCAGGCTACAGTAATGATTGGTTGTGACTCTTTTCGAAAAATATGCTTCAAAATAGAAATTACAATACTAACCCAGTCTACCAAGCTATCATCCATGAAGGATTGAGTTGTATCCACTGGCCGACGTCCAGTAATGAGTTCCAGAAGCATGACCCCAAAAGAAAAAACATCCGACTTATCTGTTAATTTCCCGCTTGATGCGTATTCTGGAGCTAGATATCTGAGCAATAAAATAAATTAAGATTACTATAGGTTCATATGAATATAAAATACACAATATCAATTGAACACTTTCACATCCCAATGAACCGAATCAAGTAGCACATAGCAAGACTGAGTGTTCATGAAATACTAGATATGACAGTGAAGCAAATGTGTGCACGTCAACTCTTCAAATTGAGAATTAAAATTTGAATAGGGAAAAGATAGCCTCAAGCTCCTAGTAGAGATCAAGAAAGATATGTCTGAGATAAAGAATGTGGTCTTACCCAAAAGTTCCCATTACACGCGTAGAAATATGGGTGTTATTATCAGCAGCAATCTTTGCAAGCCCAAAGTCTGCAACCTGTAATAGACCAAATGATGGAAGAAGTTATATGAGTATGCTCATTTGTGCCCTAATAGTAAAAAACAGAAAATGTTGGTAGTAAAAATTGAGGTGCTAAATACTTATAAACAACTCAGAGTGGCTCAAAAGGAGCAGATTCCTAAATTCATAAGTGAGGATATATTATATAGTTGCATATTTGATGGTACCCTTTTCCAAACTTGAAATAAATAACAAACAGAGCTACAAATTGCACTCTGACAAAAGTTTGATTACTTTAACTATTATATCTGTAACAAAACAAGGATGTAAGTCCTACCTTTGCCTCGAACTTCATATCAAGAAGAATATTAGACGCTTTAATATCACGATGAATGATTTTAGGGTGGCCTGAAAATAAATTAATTTCATTAAGAATAAGAGTTGAATTATAAATATAAAAGAACTTACGATAGTCTTCTTATAGCCTAAAGCAAATGTAACATAAGATTAAACTCACAATCTTCATGCAAATAGGCTAGTCCTTTTGCAGATCCCATAGCAATTCTCAGTCTAGTTTCCCAGTCCATTGATGGTCGTCCTTTCCCTGCATCAATTTATTATCTCTGATCAGGCATAGTTACCAGTACAAAAGTCTACTAGTGTGTCAACATTAAGTTGGCCCAACTGATCGTTATCCGATAAATTCGTGAGGAAAATATTTATTACCAGTTCGTTTATATTCTGTTTACAGTCTTGTTCTTGAAAATTGTGCTCCATCACTTAAAAATCAGTTGCCACACATTTTTATTAGTTGTAACTTGAAACCAGTGTCTACTATGTTTCTACATATTGTATATGAATTTGGCATTCACAGCTCAAGCACAACCTGTAACCAGCAATTCTCTCTATTGATATGATCTTTTTTTTTTCTCCTTTAGCGTCTCTTCTTTTCCTAACCATCTTACCATTGTTATAACCACCTTACCATTGTTATACTCATATGTACCATGTAGTGGTTATAATAAAAGTGCAAGACCCAGTGAAGAGAACCAATTCTTGAATTTGACTTACCATGTAAGTGGAACTCCATGGTATCATTTGGAACAAACTCATAAACAAGCATTCTTTGGGCTCCCGAAATGCAGTATCCAACCAAAGATACAAGATGCTTATGATGCACTCTGCTAATTATCTCAACTTCTGCTTGAAATTCACGCTCACCCTGCCCACTTCCAACTTTTAGCTGCTTAACCGCAACTTCCTTCCCATTTGGAAGAACTCCTTTATGAACATACCCAAAACCACCTTGACCAAGAAGATTTGCATCTGAAAACCCATCTGTTGCCATCGCTAGTTCTTCATATGTGAACGTGCTTTTTGAAAAACCCAAAGAAAGTCCGGGGGTGGGTGGTGGGAGTGGACTTTGCGACCCACCAGAATAATTAGATCCGGAACCTCCACTACTGCTTATGACTGGTGGTGGAGGTGGAGGTGTGGGCATCTGATTATGGACTGGTGAATGATGTGGCCGTGAAGCATAGCCTGGTGGCAGAGAAGGTTTCAGGGGTATTGACACACCATGCTCTGCTGGTGGTGGAGGAGGGGCGCTATGTTGCCATTGATGGGGTTGTACACCATAAGGGCCGTCTGGAAGTACAAAGCACAAAAGGAAATCAGATATACATTTCACGAACAAGCAGCAAATACGATGAGCAACAATTGACATAACTAAATAAGTTGATTTACTGATGCAATAATTCTACTCAGTTTACCTAAGATTAAGACTATTTTTGTCTTAATTTAGTAAGAACGATATATGAGTCCTTAATTAAGCAATGGATTTTTTTTAAAGTAACTCACGACTAAGCATGACGAGGTTTAATTTGCAGATACAGCCTGATGAGGTTAGTTAAAGAAACACATGTAAGAAGAATTATATCTAGATTAAGTTGAGATTTAAGCTCATCGTGAGAAAATTCCCCAAGAGGAAAAAGTAAGGATAGAGGATCCAACTTAAATGTAAGCCGCCCTTTGTTTAACTAATTCTAATACTTACATAATGGGAGTGGGGAGTGCTTAGTGCACCTTGTTTATATTCCCTTTCTAAACCCTGGGTATTTCTTTGACACATAGGTACGTGTACACCAAATGATGACTTACAACAGTAAATCATCCAAGTATAAACAAAATGTCTATTTTGCTAAGCAAAACACAATTTTCTTATTTCCATAAATAAACATGTCTCTTTCTTCCTAACACATGAAGACTTTTCGAGGTGTGGATCAAATCCACAGAAGGGCGCCATCCTAGAACAAGTAAAGATTCAAAAAGTCCCATTGATATCATATGCATAATCCATTACTTTTTTTTTAAATAATTTAAACATTTACATGGTGTCTTCTAAAGCTTAGACATAACTAAATGGGGGCACAGGGTATTTTTCCACCAACCGGTCCCACCCCCATTTGCTCGGGATAACAACTTAAAACGATAACTGCAATCAAGGCAATATTAAAATCAACGCCCATGAAAGTCCCGAATTGGGCAAGGAAATCAAACAAACAAACTATTCATCCAACACATCTAATTTCTTCACAAACTATCAATGTATCTCTACATAAAACTAATCACACTCCTAATTCAGAACTTTTCACACATATATGATGATGATCTAACCACTATTGATCCCCAATTTGGCTGCATTTATCACTACTACATATAAATCCAAATACAACATCAAATTGAAATTAAACTAAAACGAAAAAATAAATAAAAATCTCACCTTTAGGTCCTTGCGGCGGACCACCATAGTAATTATCCCCATTACCTCTTCTCTTCTTCTTTCTACAACAAAAGAACAACAAAGTCAATATAACAACCACAACTATCCCACCAATCACAGCTCCCACAACTAGCCCCGTCGGTACACTCGAGGAGGACGAAGGCGAATCCGATGAAGGGGGCGATAACGAGGGGGGCGATGGCGATTTTCCACCACCCGATGTCGGGGGCGGAGGCGGGGGACTTCTTCTATTCGAAGGGGGAGTGCCAGGTGGCGAAGGCGGGGCTGGGGAAGATTGCGATGGAGGCGGAGGCGAGTCCCCCTGGGGAGTAGGTGTTGCTGGGGTTGCTGGGGGCGGGGGCGACTCAGTTGGGGGTGTTGCGGTATTGGGAGGCGGGGGCGATTCGACAGGGGGCAAGGGAGTTGAGGGGGGAGATTGAGAGGTGACAGGTGGGGGCGATGAAGCTGGTGGTGAAGGAGAAGGGGTTGTTGTTGAGTTAGTTGGTGGTGGGGCTGACACTGCTGGTGGTGATGGGGGTGATATGGGAGCCGGTGAGGCTCCCGGAGGACTCGACATTGATAGTATCAGAGAGGTTTTTGATTGAATGAGAGAGAGAGTTTTGGGGTTTAATTTGTCAGATTTGGGGTACGAGAGAATGTTTTCTCTCTCTCTCTCTGCAATGAGAATTACAAACTGCTTATGAGAGAGAGAATAATAATTAAGAGGTTTTGTTTGAGGCTTTGGCTTTTTTGTGATAGAAACCTTTTTTTTTTTTTTTTTTTTCAATCACATGGTGAAGGAGAGAGAGATTCAGTAGAAGAATACGACTGGAACGGTGTGGGTCCCACTAGATTTTATCCGCGTTTTCATTATCTCAGTTTCTATTCTACTTCATCGGCTCACTACTCTTCTGGTTAATTTGGTAATTTCATTTTTATTTTGTTTTTGTTTTTTATTTTTACGGCTTGGTAAATGTTGAACTTTATTGAGTTTAGCAACACATCTAACTCGAGGTTTGACTAACATTGATTTTAATTTTATAATTTAAGTTGAAGGTGAGGTGACAAATTTAACAATTGCGGCATCTTAAAATAGAAATCGCAAGTTTTTATCTTGAAATTTGAGTTTTGAAACATTGTTGTATTGAACAATCTGATGTGATGCCACTAAACTCTAAGTTTTGACTCATTGTAGGAGATGATCCTAGGCGAAGGCGCGGCCGGGAAATGTTGGAACATCATCGTGATTGTAATATATGAGAAAGTGGGGATTCACTTGTTTATTTTTAAGGATTTACATGAACAAATAACCCATCCATGATGATTCAGCCATATAACCGTAGGTTTTTTTTTTAAAATCATACGCCGGCTTTTATTCAAAACAAGAATATTGAAGTCATTGGTTGTCATGTTGGACTTCTAGAAAAAAAATATATTAATAATTCAAATAAATCATAATTAATGTTGGCTAAAGAAAAGGAAGTACCGAGTCCAGAGACTAGAAATAGAGAGAAACAAATTTTATATAAATAAATAAATCTTTTTAAATACAAAATTTTACGATAAATGTCGTTCTAAATGATATGCAGGACTTACCAAAAAAGAGTAAGTAAGCTTGCAAATACAAATATATTGGAAGCGCGAAGAACGCGTCTTACAATTGACAGCTTTTTTTTCATAGCATCATTAGGAGTTGACCCATACTTCTTGCAACCAAGGTTCAGTATTTCGATGCCGGTCTTTGATAATCGCATTGTAGGTTTCTTGCGGTGGAAATTTCACTCAATATAAGCTCTAGTGCTGAAGCAAACAAAACTACAAAAAATAAAAACTGAAGTGGTTTAAAAGAGCTAGCTGCATTGCTTGAAGTTGCCTAGAGAACTAGTAAAGATGAATAATTAAGTACGATTATGGTGACGCGGGATCTTCTTAATTAGTAATTAAGAGAGAATTAGAGTCTTATTGTATATGTTGTTGAGGATTTTACTGGGAGTGAAAGACAAAGCAGCTGGAGACAACCAACAACTAGATAGAGATATTGGAGCATACCAAAGAAAATCATTTACAAATAAATTAAGTTTGTTGTGAGAATTTTTGCAATAGAAATTGTTCTATCACTATCATATATTTCTTTATGCATGCCTTATTAAGTACTAAATATGTTTGTTCTAACACCGGCACTAAAAATGTCTAGAAAATATTACTTTCAGCAAGTCTTTGTCCGAGCAGTGCCACGTTCTTCACACGTTAATCCAAATGGGTTGAGGATGTCTCAAAAATACTAATGGGAGCATTAGAGCTGAGCCACCATTCATGGTATACAAATAAATAACAACTTTTGTAATTACACAATAATTATTCCAACTTTTTTTTTGCTTGGTGAGAAATTTTATTAAGTAAAAAAGAAGGTTACAGGGAACAAAGAAGCACGAAACAAAAGAAAAAGGGAAAGAGCTACAACAACAAGTGACCACACAATGCTCCTAAAGCGAAGCCAAGTTAATCTAAAATCTAAAATATTAAGTAATAGGGTCCTCAATCAGAAAAATTGAGGTCTAGAACTATACCATTCCTTGGAATTCTCCCTAATTATACTTTAAATCATTTTTAACATTCATAGATCGCTAGCTTTATTCGGGAGATGATAGTTATTGGTTCATATTTAGCTGAATAAGTATGGGGTTAAATACTTAAAGAATCAAAGTTTGCGGAAGAAAAATGTTTTTTTAAGTGTATATATCATGGTAGGTCCTTGCAATATAATCTAAAGAAATGTGCAGACGGCTTCACATGCAATCTCGCCTGGACATTTTTTTTATGTATTCACACTAAAAATATCCAAATATTTCCAGCTAAATCCAACTTGAGCTGAGATCAACCTTGCAATGCTATTGATACATCAACATGTGGCATTGCGTATTTGTGCCATTTGGTAGGGTAAGATAGAGCCAAATAGTCACATGTTTTATTGACGCAATTTCAGGGTTAGTTTTAAAATTAAGGGATAAGTTAATGATTAGAGTAAACTAGCTTTCTTAAAGAACTTTGAATATTTAGCAACTACATTTCTAGCACTCTAGCTCAGCTTAATCTTTGAGTAGGTTCAAAGAACTTCGAGTTTTCTTAGTCGCTGCTACCCCGCCAAGTACTTTACTAAAATAAAATAAAAATAAAAATCGCGGTATATTCAAAGAGTTAATGTTGCATTTTTGTTTGCAGGAAAAACACTACCTTTAACCTCTGCTTGGTACATCGAAAATGCCTGCAATCTGCAATCAAAAACATTTCCTGTAACTTAGACAATTACATACAGACGCATTTTGTTTGCAATCTCCATCAACGGTTGTGTTTGAAGCTTGAGTGACCAAGTCAAGTTAGTGCCATAACAAATCATTCTTTGAAGCTCAAACTCAATTGCAGACACATTTTGAAAACAACCCTTCTAAAAATATTACGATGAAAAACCACTAAAAATGTATTGCGCATAGCACTTATGCGTCGTCAGTTTTTTTTTCGATAGATATTGATGGGAAATGGAGTTGCTGACGTCAGCTACGTCCATTGAATTTTCTCCAAAATTGATGCAAATGCCCCTCCCTTTTAAAAAAGGTTAGCAAAGACAAAAATTGTAATTTATTTGTCTCTCGTCTCATTTTGAGAACATCTATAGGAGTAGGGTGGGTGGATTGCCCAAAATCAGGGTAAATTCAATCCACTCCACGGCAGTTCGTTTGAAAATCAAAGTGAATACCACTTCACGCAGTTCTGAATCGATGCGACATAATCAAAAACATAAAATATGCCTACGTGTCTCCATCTGGAGCGTCCATTACCAAACGTGAAGTTCTGAACTGCGGCGGCATCAATCCACACAAAATGTGGAAAATGGGTTGCCAATTGGATTTTTAACTGAATTTGTTGAGAAGATGGTGGATTTTGAAATCCATCTTGCGACGACATTTTTAACCTAGCTGTTGTGATGCTCTCAGGGTTTATCTCTTGAAAACACGATCTTCTCTCTAAATCTAAATCTGACGGATTTGCTTTCCAAATACCATCTCAATTTCCATCTCTCTCTATGATTCTCTCTAATGGCGACTTAGGCGATCCGGGTAAGTTTCCTCTTCTCCAAATTAGGATTTCAAACCCACTAATTTCATACTCATATCTCAGAATTAGGGTTTTTTATTTGCTTTGTTACTGTATCTATAACTGATTCTTACTTGTTTTTAGTTGTTGTTAGAGTCACACAATGCTTATTTCGTTTTCTTAGAGTATAAAAGATCGATTTAACTCCAATTGCAGGTTTAAGCATCAGGGTTTGATTCAAGATAAAGTTGTTGTTTTAGGAGTCGAAGAAGGAGAGGGTTCTTTGGAATTGGAGTTGTTGCTTTGCTTGGAACTGTAAATTGGGCTGATGTACTTGTTGTATTCCAGAGTTTGGTTTATTGGGTGATTCGAGTATTGACTAATGATTCCCAGAGCTCTTAGCAGGTAACTGGTTCTTACTTCTTGTTACATATGTTCGTTAATTGTACTTCCGACGCAATTATATTTTTCTTGTCCCCTTTGGATTTCAGTTTACGTCTCTATTTTTTATTATAACTGTTTTGATTTTGAGTATATTAGGTTTTATTATCTCTATTAAATTTAGACTTTTGGGTACTGTTTAATTGTTTTTAGAGCTCATTTGGTATCCAAATGAGTACCCAAAAGTATGAGATATTTGATGGATACAATCGTTTTTGTAAATGCTGGGGAAAGTATATGTGAGTTATCTAGAACCGGGGAAATGCTGTAAATGCGAGTTATATAAAACTGGGGAAATGTTGCCCAATTTTCTTTGATTGTGTTATAGAGGTTTATAAAATGATAGTTTATGAAAGATGGAAAATGTTGGCCAAATGAAATTATTTACATGTGGTTTGTAATCCTATAAAATTGGAGAAGTGTTGCCCATTTTTTCTTAGAATACCAATTATAAATTTTCATCTGAGATTGCATGAGTTTGGAGAATGGTAAGCTAAAAACATGTAAGAAATGTTTTAATTACAACAATTGCTAGCAGTTTTACACAAGTACTATTTGGTTAGTGCACGCAATTAAAAGGTGTAGTGCCAAAGGCACGCTTTTATCGCTTTTACAAAAATGTCGCATCGGTCTCCCCACTGTTTAGCGGTAATACTAGTGATGGGAAAGGGAGTTGCTGATGTCAGCTACGTCCATTGAACTTTCTCCAAATCTGACCCAAATGCCCCCTCCCTTTAAAAGGTTGGAAAGGGCAAAAACTGTAATTTTTAGTCTCTTCCCTCTTCTCTCTCGATCTTACTCTCTAGATCCAATTTCTTCTCTTTACAAGCACGATGATATAACCCTAATGTTAGAATTTGTAACATGGGATCTCTCAGAATCTTCTCCAATCTACAAACCAGAGAATTAAACAAAAGTAACCTTTGTAGATTAGAACTAGGTTTCAATTAGAAGTCTTCAATGTCTCTATTTTCCTCCTGATTTTAATCATCTTTGCAAACATAACTAAAGTAGCTCTGTAAGTATATCTAAACTCCATTACTCATTGCAGTATTTCCTGGTTTTACATTGGTTTTGATTGGAAACGAAATACATTGTATAAATACATTATTCTATTACTCATTGCACATCACATGGATATGATAGTTTAATAAATAGTACAAACGAAGTAAATTGTATAAATACTTACAATGCCAGTTTGCTTCAGTAAGCTACCTTCAGCCAACAACAAATGAGCCATCAAACTTTTTTAGAGCGTGCAAACCTACAATTGAAAAAAATAGAAATTAGATGTAGTCTTATATAAAACATATTGTATTAAATCAAATAAACTATCTCACCTCAACTAAAACATAGTTCGGAATTGAATGCAAATATTTTATATTCTCTGAAGACATTCTACCAAGTACGTCCGCTTCTATCAGCCACAAATGTATTTTATATCTAAACAAGAACTGAGTACCACTCTTGAATAAGATATAATCACCATTTCGTAAGTTTTTATTTTTCAACTTTCCCAATACAACTATACACCCACACTTCGATGGCCTCTTCCAAAAAAGGCGAAGATTGGGTTTAACAATCAACAAAACCATTTTTTAGTTCAAGCGAATCACTCTACGACAATTTGACTATGCTAAAGCCTTACTTAAGATATTTGATGTCATAGATTTGGAGTACCCCTCCTGGGAGATACTTACTTGCCTTATTTAAAATAGATATCTCGAATTCATTAGATTTTCTATCCCACTCCATTGACTATGCTTTTATAGTAATAGCTTTGGGACTTCTAATTCTTAAAGTCTTTCAATCGTATTCAAAAGTTAAGAAAACGTTTCAAAAATGCTTTAAGAAGTAAAATGCCTAAAGTTATTACTATTTAAGCATAAGCAGCGAAGTGAGATAAAAATCTGTCGAATTTGATATATTTATTTTATATAAGGCAAGTAAGTACCTCCTAGGAGGGGTACTCCAAATTTGTGACATCAGGTATTCAAAGTAACGCTTTAGCATAGTCAAATTGCCGGAGAGTGATTCGCTTGAATCAAAAATGGTTTGCTGATTGTTAAACCCAATCTTCGCCCTTTTTGGAAAAAGTCATCGAAGTATGGGTGCATAGTTACAGTGGAAAAATTGGAGAATAGCAGCTTACGAAAATGTGATTTGATCTTATTCAAGAGGGGTACTTGATTTCCGTCTAGAGGTAAAATACTTTTGTGGCTGATAGAAACGGACGTATTTGATAGAATGCCTTCAGAGAATATAAAAGTTTTGTATCCAATTTTGAACTATGTTTTAGTTAAGGTGAGATAGTTTATTTGATTTAATTCAATATGTTTTATATAAAATTGTATATGATTTCTAATTTTTTCAATTGTAGGTCTGCACGTTCTAAGAAAGTTGGATGGCTCCTTTGTTGTTGGCTGAAGGTAGCCTGCATTGTAAGTATTTATTGAATGTACTTAGTTTGTAGTATTTATTAAACTAGCTTATCCATGTGATGTGCAATTTCTTCCCATTTAGGTCTCTTGATATAATAATTCATTTCTTGGAACTGAATATAATTCTAGTTGAATTTTCAAACTAAGTACATACTTGAAGAAGTCTAGAAGTTGGTGGGAAACCCTTTCACTATTCCTTGTCCATTTCTTATTGTTGGTAAACCTCATGTTAATATCAACATGTGAGCGTGATTATAGATAAATACTTTGACGTCTTGACCCTAACAACATTATTGCTACTCTTAATTTTTTTTAAATGTCCTGGAATATTAATTTTTAAAAATGTATCACAAGGACTAAAGAGTCCAACAAATGAGTAAGATAATCATTAATCAACATTTGACATACTTTTACATAGTTAGACTCATTGGTTTTTGATCACATGTAAAACATAGTTTGAATTACTCCATAACATATGAAATTAATTATATGATCAATAAATTTGTATTTGCAATTTTATGTAGTTGGATTCACAATTTGTACCTGAACTACAACCATCTTCTTAGACCATAACATCAACATCCTCTCATTAATCTCCATCATTAAAATAAGCAGATCCCTTGATAGCTCTCAAGAAATTTTTACAGATAGGATAATTTACTATAAAGTGCAAATAATAGCAACACTCACTCAATTTGTCACAATATAATGCATGTGTTGTGGTCACTCTGGCATTTTCAATGGACAATTTTTGGTAATCTTGGGATTGAAAATCTTCATCTTCATCTCAATTTCATATTCCTTAATTAATTATTTTTTGTGTTCCGCATGCGCGAGTTAGTATTCAGTTCAGATTCAGAGCAGTTTAGATAACAGTTCAAAACAGTTCAACAGATAACAATTCGGAGCAGCAGTTCAACAAATAACACTAAAACAATTAAAAACAGATAATAGTATCAGTTCAAAACAGATAACAACATCACAAACAGATAATACAAAACAGAATTTAAGGCATACAATCAAAAATATCAGGAGATCAAAAAATAGATGTAGGCTATTAAGAATTTCAAATGTTCATATAAGATCTACCATTGCTCTAAACTTTGTTGAATCACTACACTAGTACCAAATGTGCCATTAAGAAGAGAAATTCCATTTACTAACAAGATAAGCAGATACAAAATTAAAAAGCGATTTACATTTTGCAACAAGAAAAGGAGATACAAACAACAAGATATACAATAACAAGAATAAACCGACAAGAACAGATTTAAAACAGTGAGGAGATTTACACTCCAAGAAGAATAGATTTACACTCCAAAATAAATTAAAAGACCGACAAGAAGAATCAACAGTTTAATAGCCCAATTTCGGGATTCGGACTTTGTCTCTACACCAGATGTGTTTAGAACGATCAAGAACAACAAGTAATAGTTAATAAGATAATTTAGTGTGGAAAACCTTTGAATAAGTTAAAAACCACGACCTCTCTTGAGGATTTTGAGAAAGAGAAGATGATATTATTGAGAGTGCTAATTTATTACAATGACTATTCTGAGTACGTGGAAGGCTAGAGTGAAGATTCTTCTGTCCTCCATCTCGAATTCTCTGGTCCTATTTATAGGCCTTACAATATATCCGTTTGACGACCATTAAGATTCTTAATGATGGACGTTACAAAATATATACTTGATTATTCTTTGACCAGATTGTGTAAGGCTTTGATCTTTGTTGATGTATAAATTTTATGGATGACTGTACGTTTGCTTATCTCGAACTGTTACGTAGAGGTCGAAAGTGATGACTTGAACTTAGGGATGCTGAACATGTCTTTAGTAGTGCTTCATGTATGTTGATGAGGTCGAGGATAAAGCATGAGCCCGAGATGCGAAATAAGCCTTTACAAGACGGCTCTCAACCAAGAGTACGAGGATCATTATGGTTGAGTGGTGTTGGTTGAGAAACTCGTGCTGCAACTGTTTTTTGATGGAGGATTGTGGTGAGGAGAGGAGTACTGAGTCGGTAGAGGAGTGGAGTGGAGGAAGAGAGAAGACCTCACCGAGTGGAGAAGTGGAATGAAGTGGAGGCTGAGTCAGGAGTGAGGACTTCTTAGTTGTTACCATAAATTCTAAAGTTAACTGGTAAAAGATTTAAAAGGATAGTTCAATATATAAAATTATATTTAAACCAAATCACTTAAACAGGTCACGGGTCGACCCGAACCACTTAGGCTAAGCCCTAACCCGACCTATTTATTAAATGGGTTAGACGGGTTCGTGTCAAATGACTCCTGACCTATTATGGCCAAACCCTAACCTACAAAAAATAGGGTTGGATCGGGTCGGGTTGGCGGGTCGTGGGTCACTTTGCCAGCTCTACTCTTCTCTCTAGATCTAAGGGTTCTCTCTCTAAAACATGATCTTCTCTCTAAATCTGACGGATTTGTTCTCCAAATACCATCTCAATTTACATCTATCTCTGTGATTCTCTCTAATGGTGATTTAGGCGATTCAGGTAAGTTTCATCTTCTCCAAATTAGGGTTTCAAACCCATTAATTTCATACTCATATCTCCAAATAAGGGTTTGTTATTTGCTTTGTAACTGTATCTATAACTGATTATTACATGTTTTTAGTTGTTAGAGTCATACAATGCTGATTTCGTTTCCTTAGTATAAAAGGCCGATTTAACTCCAATTGCATGTTTAAGCATCTGGGTTCTATTCAAGATCAAGTTGCTGCTTTAAGAGTCGAAGATGGAGAGGGTTCTTTGGAATTGGAGTTGTTGCTTTGCTTGGAACTATAAATTGGGCTGATGCACTTGCTATATTCCAAAGTTTGGTTTATTGGGTGATTGGAGTATTGACTAATGATTTCGAGAGCTCTTAGCAGGTAACTGGTTCTTACTTCTTGTTACATATGTTCGTTAATAGTAATTCCGACGCAATTTTAAGTTTATCGTCTCCTTTTGATTTCAGTTAATGTCTCTATTTTCAATTATAACTATGGGTTTTGATTTGAAGATATAATATAGGTTTTAGTATCTCTATTAAATTTAAACTTTTGGGTATTATTAAATTTTTTCTAGGGTTCATTTGGTATCCAAAATGAGTACCCAATAGTACGATGCAAGTTATAATCAAGTTTTTTTTTTTTTTTTACAATGTGAGATATTTGATGGAAAAAATCGTTTTGCTGTAAATGCTGGGGAAATGCTGTAAATGCGAGTTATATAGAACTGGGGAAATGTTGCCCAATTTTCTTTGATTGTGTTATACAGGTTTATGAAATGATAGTTTTATGAAACATGGAAAATGTTGGCCAAATGAAATTTTTTACATATGGTTTGTAATCCTATAAAATTGGAGAAGTGCTGCTCATTTTTTCCTAGAATACCAATTATAAATTTTCATCTGAGATTGCATGAGTTTGGAGAATGTTAAGCTAAAAACATGTAAGAAATGTTTTAATTACAACAATTGCTAGCAGTTTTACGCAAGTACTATTTGGGTAGTGTACGAAACTAAAAAGGTGTAGTGCCGAAGGCACGCCTTTATCGCTTTTACAAAAATGTCGTGTCGGCCTCCCTTCCGTTTAGCGGTAATACTAGTTTTAGAATAAACACATGCATCATGCGCACACTACCCCACGGCCACCAACGAAGGGTGCTCAATTGGTAGGACTAGTGCTTGGAAAATGAAAACCAAGAAGTCCTGGGATCAATTCCCAATTCCCACAGGCAGCTTCCAACTAAATAAAAAGTCTTGCACACATTCTACTAGTCAACTCTTCGATGAGCTTCAAACTCCTGATGAGAGCTCAAAGGCAAGCACAAAAATGACAAGCTCTAGGCGTTGTTGGTTCAAGTGCTGTAGCATGAAAGTCTGACATGGTGTCAGGAATTTCAAGCACTGCTGGAGATGGTCTAAGCGAGTAGGGGCAGCTACCCCGGCCAATAGTGAGCAGAAATCAACTTCGGCTTTCGGTAAAAAAAAAATCGCAAAAAGCCCAAACTCACTATTCTCTTCACTTCAATTGAGAACCTGATCAAATTAGGGCTAAAATCAGGTTACCCTTTTATATTTTCTGCATTATTATACAAGTTCTTACAGTTTTGTGTTTGTCATATGGTATGTGTTTAGTTTAATGTAAATTTATTAGGGTTACCCTTTTATAATTTCTGCATTATTAGGGCTAAAATCAGGCTCGAATTAGAGATCATAACCGATGAAATGTGTTTAGTTTAATGTAAATTTAAAACTAGTGTTTCTCATGTGTTCACTTAAATTCTGTTACTGGGTGATTGCTTCGATAACATCTGCTTTCAGCTTTGGACCTCAATAAGAGCTATTAGAGAAAATGAGAGTGTGAGTTTGCTAACTGTTGAGATTCTGAGTATTTCTATGCCTATGATAATATTGAACACCACGGCACATTTCTATGCCTGATTCAAGGGTAATCTGATATTATAGCTTATCATTAGTACACCGCAAACCACTCATACAAGTAACCCAGACTAATAAGCCAAAGTAATACTGCTTATCAATTGTAACCAAGTAAGTAACCAACGTTTTCTATTTGTTGCAGAATGTTGAATGAAGAGGAGAAACAACATCAAGGGGAATTAAAACAAGTAGAGGATAGGAAAGAGATGGAAAGACCTTGGTTTGATCTTCCCACAGAACTCATTGAAGTAACCATGAGAAAACTCTTCTATGTCGATCAAGTATTTATGCGAGCGGTCTGTAAGAGATGGCAATGTGCGCGACATGTTCCACCTCTCAAACAACTTCCGTGGCTCATGCTTTTGATACATAATCCATATGCATCCAAATTTTTTCTCTTAGACCCGTCTGGGAAAGTATACAATCATCTCAAAGACATTCAATCCGAGTATGGGCGACTTAAAGTTTATGCTTCAAAGTACGGTTGGTTGTTGCTACGGTCTGATTCTGTGGTATTTTTCTTTAAGTCGGAAAATTAGCAAATGTCCTTGGACCAAATTGTCAAACAACCGTAGGGAGTGTTCTTACATTACACAGTCTTACAAATGTACGGGACGTTGATTAAATTATTTGCAATCGAGAACCAACGTGCGCCAGAAGGGATATCTGAGAAGAGATCATTCAAAAGCCATCGATCGAAGAACTAAATTACAATCACAATTGAGAGATAAGCATATCTCGATTGAAGGATTAGTATTCAATTCAGTGGTAATTTTTGTTTTCGATTCTAGTACTTGGTAGACTTACTAATTGGACGTGGTAAAAGATACTAAAGGATTTGACATTTTAAAACAAATCAATTTAAACAAACTTGTCGAATGATATGGCATTTAAGTTCTACCTAGTTATGCCCTCGAGAATGATTTGGGATTGACTTAAAAACGAGGCAAATAATTTGGTGTATACCAAACATCCCAATTTAAGCCAAACTTGTCGAATGATATGGCATTTTACGAAAAATCGAATCTAACAAAACCTAGCTGAATTATGGGTACTTAAGTCAAAAGATGCCAACTAATTTGGCGTATTCGAAACATCCAAATTAAAGCAAAACATGCAAAATGATTTGGTATTTAATCCAAAATTGATGAATGATTAGGCATTTCGGAAAATCCAATTGAACACAAGCCGAATGATTTGGCAATTACAGAACAACCAAATTTTAGCAAAACTTGCCGAATCATTTGGCACTAAGGTTACAACCAGGCGAATGATTTGGCATTTAAGTTAACACATGCTTAAGCCGAACTAGCCGAATGATTTGGAGTATTAGGTACATCTCAATTAAACCAAACTCTACGAATGATTTGGTCTTCAAGTTAAAATATGCCAAAGGAACATCCCAATTCTCGCCAAGGTTGCCGAATGATTTAGCGTTTTAGTTTTAACCAGGCCAAATGATTTGGCATTTCCAGAACATCCCAATTCAAACAAAATAGCCTTATGAATTCACATACAAGTTAACATATGCCAAATGATTTGGCTTTTCCATAACATCCTAATTCAAACCAAACATGCCGACTGATTTGCCATTTCCGGAATATCCATAATCAAACTAAACTAGCCGAATGATTTGGCCTTTAAATTTAACCATGCCGAATGATTTGGCCATTCACATGACTTGAGGTAATTTTCATTTGGCATATGTTAAACCAAACTAGACGGTAAGGCTTCCCTGTAAACCGAAACCCAAACTATTCTCGATTATCAAGTCATTATAGATAGGGCAATAAAGCCCTGATGGTTTGAGCTCTAGTTAGAACAACAGCGCTTGCGGTCTCACACGGCGTTCACATGACTTAATTCAATGCTGAACATTTGCTCTCTGTAAATTATGGACTCATTAAAAAAATTTGGTATGACACCAAGTAGTCATAAACATAATAATGACTCGGCGTCCAACGTCCATGATAGTTTTAGATTCAAGAATGATCCAAATCCTACTCTAAAAGGATCAAACCAAGTATCAGGTTTTATCTAGTCCATTATTTTCCAACCATATTATTAATCAATCAATTTCCCTCATTTTTGTTGCTTCAGACCAAGAACAAAACTTTCCTCATGAATATGTCTCAAGTCTTTCCCTATTTCTGTAACTCTTCTAAAGATCTTCTTTTCCAAGGTGAATAGAAACCCCTAAAATAAATATGGTCGCTTCATTTGTACATATACTTGAAGTGGAGAGTGGTTTTGAGTTAGAGAGAAATTGAATAGGTTCTTGTTGGCATACTTTTGCAGATTATTTCTATGCCTGCACTAAAAGTGTTATGTACTAGCATAACACTTTTGTTTTACAGAGGGGGAGACGGTAGAAGATGTCGGCATTAGGAATTGCAACCGTAGACTGAGAGACTGAGAGAGAATAGAAATTTCTTTAGTTCCTTATTTTGTTACATCTTTAGCTTTTGCGCTTCCTATTGTGAAACTCATACTCGATATAAGACTGAGAAATTAAGAAAAACTACCATGTATAATGTGAAAAGAACTCCCTTCCTTCATTTTAGGAAAAAACGACCTTGGAACATTTTATCTGCCAATAAAGGTACTTAAGTTCAATTTGCGTTTTATCACCAAACTATTTTCAAACAAGGGTAATTTGCAGGTCATAACTTGGAACTACTACATGTAAGTTAACCTAGCTTTATAAGCCAATCTAATACTATTCTCTGCTCATTAATCATACCAAGTAACTAGTATTTTTTTTGGTCATTGCAGAATGTTGAACGAAGAGAAGAAGAAACATCAAGGTAAACTAAAACAAGTGGAGGATAGGAAGATGGAGAGACCTTGGTCTGATCTTCCCACGGAACTCGTCGAAGCAACCATGAGAAAACTCCTTTTTGTTGATCAAGTATTTATGTGTGTGGCGGTCTGTATGAGATGGCAATCTGCACAACATGTCCCACCCATTAAACAACTTTCGCCGCTCATGCTTTCGAAGATTATAAACTCAGTATAAAACAAAACTCCAGAAGAAATATGTTCATACAATTAACAGATAAAAATGGAAACTGAAAAGGAACAAACTCAGAAGTTCAAAATTACAGTTTTTCACTAGTGCAATACAAATAAAACGTTACAATTTGCAAGTAGTGCGGAGTTTGTCAGTCATATCTTCAATAAACCCAAATAAGGCAAATCTCCATGACTTCTTGAATAATAAGATCATGTAAAAACCACAGAAACCCACGACAAATCCAAGTGCCATACTAACGTAAAGCCAATCAACCTCAGACTCTTCATTGTCAGCATTCTGTCCGGGAGATGTTTCAACTTTTCTGCATTTCTTTTTGAGGGGAGGACCGCAAAGTTCGGGGTTGCCAATATATGTACTCGCGTTGAAGGTCTGGAACTGGGTAGTCAAAGGTATTACTCCGGACAAATTATTGTATGCCAGATTCAGGACACTCAAAAATGATAAATTTGAAAAACTTGGAGGAATTACACCTGAAAAATGGTTCGCGGAGAAATCGAGAGTCTCCATGGAACGCATGTTCCCTATCTTAATTGGAATTTTTCCTGTCAAATGATTTCCTGAGAAGTTCAATGACTGTAAACTCAAAAGACTTGTTATTTCAGTAGGGATCTTGCCTGTTAGATTATTGCATGAAAGGTCCAGGCTTGTTACGAGGGCTATCGTTTTGCTGTACTCACGTTCAACACCTTTCACCATCAACTGTATTTTGTCATTCAAATCTGCACCCATCGAACCACCATCAACTGTACGATGGATATATGAGATCGTTGTTGTGTTTCTCTCAGTAGCCATGGCGCTCAAGTTGTAGAAACATCTTGGTATGGTCCCTGAGAGATTGTTGTGCGCGAGGTCTAAAATTTGAAGTGAAGAGACACGACAGAGTTCCAAAGGAATAGCACTCTTAAATTTATTTGCACGTAGAACAAGCACAATAAGATTTGGAAAGCTTCTTCCTACCCAAGTCGGTATGTTCCCAGAGAAATTATTCAGTCCAATGTCGATAACCATTAAGTTGGTCAAATTTGTGACAGGTGAAGGGATTTCTCCATAGAGATTATTATTGCGCAAGTTCAACGAAACGAGCGAAACTAGTAAGCCTATGGAGCTTGGAATAGTTCCCGTTAGACTATTGTGTCCCAGCTTTATTAATAGCAAAAACTTCCAATGCATCCAACACTGAGGAAGTTCTCCTGAAAGAAAATTATGTGAAAGATCAAGATTTGCCAACCAATTATCCTCTTCCATTGGATTGCACAGGAATGGGGAAATGGATCCTGAAAATTTATTGTTAGAAAGATCCAATACGCTTAATTTGGAGGACAAACAGGGTAATGCTCCCTCGAGGTGGTTTGAACCAAGATAGACACCTTCAATTTTACCAAATTTTAAAGGATTTGGTAAAACACCCTTGATCTGATTTTGAGAAAGATCAACAATGCGTACTTCGGATGACACATTCCAAAACCAATTCGGAATAGAATCTACAATTCCCACATTTGATAAGTCAAGCCGCATGAAATGTCTTTGTGTTTTAAGCCAGGTGGGAAATTGTGGTCCTATCTGACATGACCCCATTCCTAGTACACGTTCTAATTGAAATGGAGGAACCCAATTTGAGCTTACATTAATAACCAAAAAGTTCGAAGACATATCTAATGAAACCAAACTTCTGAGGTTGGCAAAGTGAACTTCAGCTAGTACACCTTTCAAAAAGTTATTCGAGACGTGAAATCTTTCCAGCCTTGAAATAAGTCCTAGACTTTCAGGTATCGGACCTGAAAGTTGATTAGATTCCAAATCTAAGTATGTCAAACTGTGTGCAATGCATTGAGAAGAATTTCCGAAGAATCTAGACATCTCTCCTGTAAAGTCATTGTGAGACAAATCTACAAATTCCAAAGTGCAGAGGTTTCCCAAGGTACTTAACCCACCTTCAAGGTTATTATAACTCATGTCGAGGTGATTGAGGGAAGTAAGGTTCCCCAAGGTACTTGGTAACCCACCTTCAAGTTTATTATTACTCATGTCGAGGTAATTGAGGGAAGTAAGGTTCCCCAAGCTACTTGGTAACCCACCTTCAAGTTTATTATTACTCATGTCGAGGTACTTGAGGTTCCCCAAGGTACTTGGTAACCCACTTTCAAGTTCATTATAACTCATGTCGAGGTAATTGAGGGAAGTAAGGTTCCCTAAGAAGGTACTTGGTAACTTGCCTTCAAGTTTAGTATAAACCATGGCGAGGTAATTGAGGGAAGTAAGGTTACCAACATCATTCAAGATTGTACCTTGGAAATCATTATAACTAAGATCAAGGTGCACTAGATTGGTTAAGTAGGGTAGTACTACTTTAGGGTTAAAGAGGTTATAAGAAAGATCAAGAACTTTTAGAGATTTCAAGTTTACAAATGCACTTGGAATTGGACCATGAAAATGATTATAGCCTAGATTAAGGGAAACAACATGACTGAGATTGAACAACCAATTGGGTATCAAGGAATTGAAGTAGTTATAAGAAAGATCAAGACTCACAAGCGATGTAAAATTAACATTTGGAAGAGAAGGATTTCCATCTAAATCACACTGGGTTAAACGTAATTCAAGTAAAGAAGGGAGCATGTTGAGTACCTCGAGCCAATCAGATGAATTGACAATATGTACCAAACTCATGTTAAGGTATTGCAGAGAAGAAAGATGAGAAACCCATTGGAGACTCTCAACGCCATCAAAACCAGCTTCGGATAAGTCTAGATATCTCAAATTATGGAGAGAGCCAAGGAAGGGAGGAACAAGACTTCCTTCAAAATTATTTAGGCTCAGGTCCAAGTAATTCAAATGCTTCAACTCCAATAAAGAAGAACTTACGTAACCACTCAACTGTGACTTCATATATCTCTCAGAAGAAATTTCATCGTAAATTTCACTGTAAATATCATATGGATTTCGGAGGTCGAGATGGACAACATGTCTAGTTGCATTGTCGCACTGGACTCCCATCCATGTACAACACTCTTCACCTGCCCAAGACGAGAGTCGATTTGAAGAATCGTTGAGGCCTTTTTTGAAATTGAGAAGAGCATCTCTCTCTATTTTAGTGCATATCACGTTTTGTTCATCTCCTTGGCTCCAACTAAAATTGATAACTGTGAACAGAAAAAGCACAATGGATACTATAAAATGTGAAGATTTATCCATGATCAACTCACTCTGTGAACCCAAAGATTGTAGTAGACTAACTTTGTATTTTGAATTTTCCCAAGGCGTAAAGACTTTTGAATTTTCTTATAGAACTCAATCATACTCCAATTGACGGGAACAAAATTCTCAGTTATACCTTGAAATTGTTATTATCTACTGAATGAAGTCAAGTCAACAGGTTTGAGTATTCCAAATCTTGAGAAAATGATACGCCGGCTTTTATTCATACGCCGGCTTTTATTCAAAACAAGAATATTGAAGTCATTGGTTGTCATGTTGGACTTCTAGAAAAAAAATATATTAATAATTCAAATAAATCATAATTAATGTTGGCTAAAGAAAAAGGAGTACCAAGTCCAGAGACTAGAAATAGAGAGAAAACTTTTTTATATAAATAAATAAATGTTTTTAAATACAAAATTTTACGATAAATGTCGTTCTAAATGATATGCAGGACTTACCAAAAAAGAGTAAGTGAGCTTGCAAGCGCGAAGAACGCGTCTTACAATTGACAGCTTTTTTTTCATAGCATCATTAGGAGTTGACCCATACTTCTTGCAACCAAGGTTCAGTATTTCGATGCCGGTCTTTGATAATCGCATTGTAGATTTCTTGTGGTGGAAATATCACTCAATATACCATTTGGCATGCCATAGTCGTCTTTCTAATACCTGCATATGTGTTCCAATGATTTTAAGCTCTAGTGCTGAAGCAAACAAAACTACAAAAAATAAAAACTGAAGTGGTTTAAAAGAGCTAGCTGCATTGCTTGAAGTTGCCTAGAGAACTAGTAAAGATGAGTAATTAAGTACGATTATGGTGACGCGGGATCTTCTTAATTAGTAATTAAGAGAGAATTAGAGTCTTATTGTATATGTTGTTGAGGATTTTACTGAAGGTGAAAGACAATGCAGCTGGAGACAACCAACAACTAGATAGAGATATTGGAGCAAACCCCATACCAAAGAAAATCATTTACAAATAAATTAAGTTTGTTGTGAGAATTTTTGCATTAGAAATTGTTCTATCACTATCATATATTTCTGTATGCATGCCTTATTAAGTACTAAATATGTTTGTTTTGTTCTAACACCGGCACTAAAAATGTCTAGAAAATATTACTTTCAGCAAGTCTTTGTCCGAGCAGTGCCATTGAGGATGTCTCAAAAATACTAATGGGAGCATTAGAGCCGAACCACCATTCATGGTATACAAATAAATAACAACTTTTGTAATTACACAATAGTTATTCCAACTTTTTTTTTGCTTGGTGAGAAATTTTATTAAGTAAAAAAGAAGGTTACAGGGAACAAAGAAGCACGAAACAAAAGAAAAAGGGAAAGAGCTACAACAACAAGTGACCACACAATGCTCCTAAAGCGAAGCCAAGTTAATCTAAAATCTAAAATCTAAAATCTAAAATCTAAAATATTAAGTAATAGGGTCCTCAATCAGAAAAATTGAGGTCTAGAACTATACCATTCCTTGGAATTCTCCCTAATTATACTTTATATCATTTTTAACATTCATAAATCACTAGCTTTATTCGGGAGATGATAGTTATTGGTTCATATTTAGCTGAATAAGTACGGGGTTAAATACTTAAAGAATCAAAGTTTTCGGAAGAAAAATGTTTTTTTAAGTGTATATATCATGGTAGGTCCTTGCAATATAATCTAAAGAAATGTGCAGACGGCTTCACATGCAATCTCGCCTGGACAGTTTTTTTTATGTATTCACACTAAAAATATCCAAATATTTCTAGCTAAATCCAACTTGAGCTGAGATCAACCTTGCAATGCTATTGATACATCAACATGTGGCATTGCGTATTTGTGCCATTTGGTAGGGTAAGATAGAGCCAAATAGTCACATGTTTTATTGACGCAATTTCAGGGTTAGCTTTAAAATTAAGGGATAAGTTAATGATTAGAGTAAACTAGCTTTCTTAAAGAACTTTGAATATTTAGCAACTACATTTCTAGCACTCTAGCTCAGCTTAATCTTTGAGTAGGTTCAAAGAACTTCGAGTTTTCTTAGCGCTGCTACCCCGCCAAGTACTTTACTAAAATAAAATAAAAATAAAAATCGCGGTATATTCAAAGAGTTAACGTTGCATTTTTGTTTGCAGGAAAAACACTACCTTTAACCTCTGCTTTGTACATCGAAAATGCATGCAATCTGCAATCAAAAACATTTCTTGTAACTTAGACAATTACATACAGACGCATTTTGTCTGCAATCTCCATCAACGGTTGTGTTTGAAGCTTGAGTGACCAAGTCAAGTTAGTGCCATAACAAATCATTCTTTGAAGCTCAAACTTAATTGCAGACACATTTTGAAAACAACCCTTCTAAAAATACTACGACGAAAAACCACTAAAAATGTATTGTGCATAGCACTTATGCGTCGTCAGTTTTCTTTCCGATAGATATTGATGGGAAAGGGAGTTGCTGACGTCAGCTACATCCATTGATTTTTTTTCCAAAATTGACGCAAATTCCCCTCCCTTTTAAAAAAGGTTAGCAAAGACAAAAATTGTAATTTATTTGTCTCTCGTCTCCTTTTGAGAACATCCATAGGAGTAGGGTGGGTGGATTGCCCAAAATGTAAATTCAATCCACCCCACAACAGTTCGTTTGAAAATCAAAGTGAATACCACTTCGCCCAGTTCTGAACCGGACGCGACATATTCAAAAGCATAAAATATGCCCACGTGTCTCCATCTGGAGCGTCCATTTTCTGAACTGCAGCGGCATCAATCCACACAAAATGGAAAATGGGTTGCCAGTTGGATTTTTAACTGAATTTGTTGAGAAGATGGTGGATTTTGAAATCCATCTTGCGACGGCATTTTTAACCTAGCTGCTGTGATGCTCTCAGGGTTTATCTCTTGAAAACACGATCTTCTCTCTAAATCTAAATCTGACGGATTTGCTCTCCAAATACCATCTTTCTCTATGATTCTCTCTAATGGCGACTTAGGCGATTCGGGTAAGTTTCCTCTTCTCCAAATTAGGGTTTCAAATCCACTAATTTCATACTCATATCTCAGAATTAAGGTTTTTTATTTGCTTTGTTACTGTATCTATAACTGATTCTTACTTGTTTTTAGTTGTTGTTAGAGTCACACAATGCTTATTTCGTTTTCTTAGAGTATAAAAGATCGATTTAACTCCAATTGCAGGTTTAAGCATCAGGGTTTGATTCAAGATCAAGTTGCTGTTTTAGGAGTCGAAGAAGGAGAGGGTTCTTTGGAATTGGAGTTGTTGCTTTGCTTGGAACTGTAAATTGGGCTGATGTACTTGCTGTATTCCAGAGTTTGGTTTATTGGGTGATTCGAGTATTGACTAATGATTCCCAGAGCTCTTAGCAGGTAACTGGTTCTTACTTCTTGTTACATATGTTCGTTAATTGTACTTCCGACGCAATTATATTTTTCTTGTCCCCTTTGGATTTCAGTTTACGTCTCTATTTTTTATTATAACTACAGGTTTTGATTTTGAGTATAGAATTTAGGTTTTATTATCTCTATTAAATTTAGACTTTTGGGTACTGTTTAATTGTTTTTAGAGCTCATTTGGTATCCAAATGAGTACCCAAAAGTATGAGATATTTGATGGATACAATCGTTTTGCTGTAAATGCTGGGGAAAAGCTGTATATGTGAGTTATCTAGAACCGGGGAAATGCTGTAAATGCGAGTTATATAAAACTGGGGAAATATTGCCCAATTTTCTTTGATTGTGTTATAGAGGTTTATAAAATGATAGTTTATGAAAGATGGAAAATGTTGGCCAAATGGAATTATTTACATGTGGTTTGTAATCCTATAAAATTGGAGAAGTGTTGCCCATTTTTTCTTAGAATACCAATTATAAATTTTCATCTGAGATTGCATGAGTTTGGAGAATGGTAAGCTAAAAACATGTAAGAAATGTTTTAATTACAACAGTTGCTAGCAGTTTTACACAAGTACTATTTGGTTAGTGCACGCAATTAAAAGGTGTAGTGCCAAAGGCACGCTTTTATCGCTTTTACAAAAATGTCGCATCGGTCTCCCCACTGTTTAGCGGTAATACTAGTGATGGGAAAGGGAGTTGCTGATGTCAGCTGCGTCCATTGAACTTTCTCCAAATCTGACCCAAATGCCCCCTCCCTTTAAAAGGTTGGAAAGGGCAAAAACTGTAATTTTTAGTCTCTTCCCTCTTCTCTCTCGATCTTACTCTCTAGATCCAATTTCTTCTCTTTACAAGCACGATGATATAACCCTAATGTTAGAATTTGTAACATGGGATCTCTCAGAATCTTCTCCAATCTACAAACCAGAGAATTAAACAAAAGTAACCTTTGTAGATTAGATCTAGGTTTCAATTAGAAGTCTTCAATGTCTCTATTTTCCTCCTGATTTTAATCATCTTTGCAAACATAACTAAAGTAGCTCTGTAAGTATATCTAAACTCCATTACTCATTGCAGTATTTCCTGGTTTTACATTGGTTTTGATTGGAAACGAAATACATTGTATAAATACATTATTCTATTACTCATTGCACATCACATGGATATGATAGTTTAATAAATAGTACAAACGAAGTAAATTGTATAAATACTTACAATGCCAGTTTGCTTCAGTAAGCTACCTTCAGCCAACAACAAATGAGCCATCAAACTTTTTTAGAGCGTGCAAACCTACAATTGAAAAAAATAGAAATTAGATGTAGTCTTATATAAAACATATTGTATTAAATCAAATAAACTATCTCACCTCAACTAAAACATAGTTCGGAATTGAATGCAAATATTTTATATTCTCTGAAGACATTCTACCAAGTACGTCCGCTTCTATCAGCCACAAATGTATTTTATATCTAAACAAGAACTGAGTACCACTCTTGAATAAGATATAATCACCATTTCGTAAGTTTTTATTTTTCAACTTTCCCAATACAACTATACACCCACACTTCGATGGCCTCTTCCAAAAAAGGCGAAGATTGGGTTTAACAATCAACAAAACCATTTTTTAGTTCAAGCGAATCACTCTACGACAATTTGACTATGCTAAAGCCTTACTTAAGATATTTGATGTCATAGATTTGGAGTACCCCTCCTGGGAGATACTTACTTGCCTTATTTAAAATAGATATCTCGAATTCATTAGATTTTCTATCCCACTCCATTGACTATGCTTTTATAGTAATAGCTTTGGGACTTCTAATTCTTAAAGTCTTTCAATCGTATTCAAAAGTTAAGAAAACGTTTCAAAAATGCTTTAAGAAGTAAAATGCCTAAAGTTATTACTATTTAAGCATAAGCAGCGAAGTGAGATAAAAATCTGTCGAATTTGATATATTTATTTTATATAAGGCAAGTAAGTACCTCCTAGGAGGGGTACTCCAAATTTGTGACATCAGGTATTCAAAGTAACGCTTTAGCATAGTCAAATTGCCGGAGAGTGATTCGCTTGAATCAAAAAATGGTTTGCTGATTGTTAAACCCAATCTTCGCCCTTTTTGGAAAAAGTCATCGAAGTATGGGTGCATAGTTACAGTGGAAAAATTGGAGAATAGCAGCTTACGAAAATGTGATTTGATCTTATTCAAGAGGGGTACTTGATTTCCGTCTAGAGGTAAAATACTTTTGTGGCTGATAGAAACGGACGTATTTGATAGAATGCCTTCAGAGAATATAAAAGTTTTGTATCCAATTTTGAACTATGTTTTAGTTAAGGTGAGATAGTTTATTTGATTTAATTCAATATGTTTTATATAAAATTGTATATGATTTCTAATTTTTTCAATTGTAGGTCTGCACGTTCTAAGAAAGTTGGATGGCTCCTTTGTTGTTGGCTGAAGGTAGCCTGCATTGTAAGTATTTATTGAATGTACTTAGTTTGTAGTATTTATTAAACTAGCTTATCCATGTGATGTGCAATTTCTTCCCATTTAGGTCTCTTGATATGATAATTCATTTCTTGGAACTGAATATAACTCTAGTTGAATTTTCAAACTAAGTACATACTTGAAGAGGTCTAGAAGTTGGTGGGAAACCCTTTCACTATTCCTTGTCCATTTCTTATTGTTGCTAAACCTCCTGTTAATATCAACATGTGAGCGTGATTATAGATAAATACTTTGACGTCTTGACCCTAACAACATTATTGCTACTCTAAATTTTTTTTAAATGTCCTGGAATATTAATTTTTAAAAATGTATCACAAGGACTAAAGAGTCCAACAAATGAGTAAGATAATCATTAATCAACATTTGACATACTTTTACATAGTTAGACTCATTGGTTTCTGATCACATGTAAAACATAGTTTGAATTACTCCATAACATATGAAATTAATTATATGATCAATAAATTTGTATTTGCAATTTTATGTAGTTGGATTCACAATTTCTACCTGAACTACAACCATCTTCTTAGACCATAACATCAACATCCTCTCATTAATCTCCATCATTAAAATAAGCAGATCCCTCGATAGCTCTCAAGAAAATTTTACAGATAGGATAATTTTCTAGAAATTACAAATAATAGCAACACTCACTCAATTTGTCACAATATAATGCATGTGTTGTGGTCACTCTGGCATTTTCAATGGACAATTTTTGGTAATCTTTGGATTGAAATTCTTCATCTTCATCTCAATTTCATATTCCTTAATTAATTATTTTTTGTGTTCCGCATGCGCGCGTTAGAGAAAATTTGTATGGGTTTTACGTGAAGTGACCTCTGCAATGGGACGTCATTTGATGTAAAATCTTTCGGATGAAGACAGACGATGAGGGGTGGTGGTGGTGTCTAGAATGAAGAAACACCCTTGTTAGTGGGCATGTGAAGATGTTTCCATGAGGTGTAATGATTTGTTTAGTAGATGGTGAGGGTGATGGCTTTACTAGTAACTGGCGTGTTGACAAACCAAGAACGATAGGAGCTTCGGATACTGTCTCTTGCTTGGGAATTGGTACAAACTAGAAAAGAGAGTGACTGAACCCAAAAACTTATGGACACGTCTAAACCCCATTAGAAGACACACATGTTGGTTTATTGGACGAAGTCAAATAAGCCCACTTTGATCAACTTTATATATATTGTCTTAAAAGTTATTTTCTTGAGATCTATTCACAGCTCGGGTCTGCGTAGATTTATTGGGGAATTATTTAGACGGATGCTTGATGATGTGATGCAAAAAAAAAATGTACATGTTATTCATCTGCAA
This sequence comes from Kingdonia uniflora, assembly GCA_014058105.1. NCBI lineage: Eukaryota > Viridiplantae > Streptophyta > Magnoliopsida > Ranunculales > Circaeasteraceae > Kingdonia > Kingdonia uniflora. Next base: position 690,233 of record JACGCM010000115.1, on the reverse strand, counting down.
TCTCGCGATGAGGTCTTCTAGACTGTGTTTTGAAAGGCGACCATCGTCAAGCGAATGCAATGGAAAGTTGATGGATGAATATCTTAATCCCTTCTTTTAGACTCCTTCTGTGGCATAATTTGTTGATTTTGTTTTGGAAGATGCGGAAACCTTAAGGATAGCAGTAATAGTTAGAAACGTGGTATGGGTTAGTACTTATTCTGGAATCACATTCAATGTTTAATTTGACGGGGATGTTCACTAAGAATGAGGATTTGATTAGAGTTATGGGGTTTGCGCAAAGTTCTTACTTTTATTTATCATAGTCCATATTTCAGCACTTCTGTCCAAATTCTTTTTTATCTGCCTTTTACCCTACTTTCATCATATCTGTAACTCATACAAGGACTCTTCTCCAGATTAAGAACATTGTTAAGATAATTTACTATAAAATTTGTCTAATGTGTGCCCCTTTTTGCGCCCGTCCTCCAATCTGACACAGCCGAACACTTCTGTCTCCTAATGGTGTTTAAACATATTTACAAGTTCTTGGCTTTTCATTATAGGGGGGACTCTCAAATCATGGTTAAGAGGTGTTTTCATATCTAAAGAGGTTAAACATGAATAGAGAATCGAAATTGATAAGCAAATAATTTACTAATTCATAGGGAGAAAGGTTTTCATTGTGGAGTGAGGATTGCTTGGGATTGATGATTAAGAGGGAGATTGAACATTTGCCTAGAGATGATTATTATTAGAGACTTTAAAATGGGGAGTTGGACTTTGGGCTAGAAGGGAGATAGTAGATTCTCAAGGTTTAATACCCATTACAGTTTTGGACCTCTAAGTGCTTATTTATCAATTAGTTATCTAGATCGGTTTCTTTCGCCCTATAAATTACCAAGAGGGAAAGCGTGGATGTTGCAGTTGTTAGCTGTGACACCTTTCTCCTTCATAGATCATTTTCTTTGGAAGATCAATGGCGATCAAATCTCCATAGTTATCATCTATATCTCGATCTATTAAGCTTATCTTAATCACAATTAAGGGTATTGATTACTTGAGATATAAGCCTACTAGGATTGCTTCAGCAGTGGCTATATCTGTTCTAGGAAAAACCCAATCAGTGGAAATTGACAAGGCTTCCTTTTGCTTCTTCCATCATGTTGAAAAGGAGAGAGTGCTAAAATGTCTTGAATTGATTAAACCCAAGCCTAGTAATCCCATTGTTAACGCTTTTATCTGTAGAGTCAGTTCTTGGAAGAGTAAGCATCTTAGCGATTTAGGGAGATTAGTCTTTCTCAAAGCAATGTTGAGTAGAATGTATGTCTACTGAACTGCTTGTTTTATTTTGCCTAAATCCATAGTCAAGTGGCTTAGTGACATTAGTAGAAGATTATTATGGTCCGGTGGGTGATGATGTTGAGAGCAAAGCATCACTGGTTGGGTGGAGTAACTGTGTTTCCCTTTCAGTGAAGGAGGCTTAGGGATCCTATCCTGAGATTGGCAACCAAGTTTTCATAATGAGACATACTTGGAATGTTCTAAGTTTCTACAGGAAAAAAAACTGCTCCTATTAGCTGGAATTATATCTCCTTCCCAAAGGATGAAGGAGGTCTAGGTGTGAGATGCTTGAAAACTTGGAATGTGGCAGCTATGTTAAGACATACTTTTAGAATTGCTGGAAAGAAGGAGAGTATGTGGGTCCAGTGGGTCTCAACCCATCTTTTGAGAGGAAAACATTTCTAGGAAATGAAAATTCCAAAGGAATGCTCTTGGGTGTGGAGGAGCATTCTAAAAACTAGAGAAGAGACTCAGAAAATCATTAAACACAGTATTGGGGATGGTAAGTCTACTCTGTTTTGGAAGGATCCTGGCATTCCTCAGGTATTCTCTTGGAATCCTTTGATCAAAGGCTCAGGTATAACTCCACTCTTAACCTTAAATCTACTTTATCTAATATTATTGAGAACTATAAGTGGAAGGCCCCTCACCACACTAGGTATGCAATAAGCAATGAGATCTGTGAAGATCTCTTAACTACCCCCATATGTGCTAATACCAGTGACTGTGTTGTGTGGAGTATTACCCTTAATGGGAAGTACTCCATGGCATCTGCCTATGAAGCACTGAGACTGAAAAAACCCAAAGTGGATTGGTATAACCTGTGCTGGAATAATTTAGCAATCTAATCATGTGGAAAGCTTATTGTGGTGCTCTTATGACCCAAAACAAACTTGTCCAGAGGCGGGGTCTTAGCCAATCAGTCTGTTCCTTTTGTGGGGTATATGAAGAAAGTACTAACCAGTTAGTCAAAAACTTATGGAACAGGATTCTATTGAAAAGCAATATTGACAAAAATCTTGGAACCTTTTTTTTTCCAAAGGAGTCCTTATGGGTTATTTGGGTGTATAGTTTTTTGATCAATTTTTTTTGTCAATGATGATACCTAGAGAGCGTTCATGGTCTTGGAGAAATATTTTTGGAAGTAGAGTTGAAGCTAAAAACGTTGTGCTGCACTTGATTGGGAATGGGAGAGGCACTATGGAGTGGTTGGATCCTTGGCATCCTCTTGGTATTCTCAAGGACAGGTGCTTATATAATTCTACTATGCATTTGAATACTACATTTGAATGCTATAGTAAGTCATTTAATTGAGGGAGACCAATGGGTTTTCCCCCACTAATGCTAGAATTTTTCTTAGGGATATCTAGGACCATATTGATACATGAGATTTTTTGGTCTATCAATTCTAAGGGTTATTATTCTCTCAAAGATACTTATGGAAATTTTAGTGGTAAGGCCCGAGCACAACCTTGGACTTCTTTGATTTGGTTCACTAACAAGTAACATCATACCTAAGCAGAGCTTCATAGCTTTGTTAGCTCTCAAGAGAGTGATGAAAACTCAAGACAAACTTCTTAGTTGGGGCTGTGCTGAGTTCTCTGTGTGCTTGCTTTGTTGTAGTGACAATGCGAAAGAAGTCCATTTATTTTTTGACTGTCCTTTCTCAAGAAATGTGTGGGGCACTCTTTTGAGTAAGATGGGGTTCAATCACCAGATGCAGATTGGATTGCTGAGATTGGATGGTGTTTGGAGCATTTTGGAGGTAAGTTCCTTATATCTGTCACTAGGAAGTTGGTTTTGAATGCTTTCATATATTTTATTTGGGGTGAAAGGAATGAGAGTCTTTAACATTAAAGAATATTCAACTGTGGTTGTAACTGCAAAGATTGTTGAAACTGCTAGGCTTAAAATGGCCTCACTTACTATGACTGTTGAGGAGAATAATGTTAACAGGGCTTTTGCATATAATTGGAACTTTGAACTCTTTTGGAGAAGGAACGCCAATCTTACTTGTTGGTGGGTTAAACCCCCTTTTGGCACTTTTGTTGTTGATGCTGATGGATCTTTAACCAATGTGGGGACCTATGGAGCTATTGTTAGAGATCACGAGGGGGCTGCTCTTGCTGCTTGTTATGGGAAGGTTGCTGCTGATTCTATTCTTATCCATGAGCTACAAGGTATTCACCATGGTGGCATGGCCTGCAGTTGGCTATAAATGAAGGGTGTGAGAAAGTCTTAATCAGGTCTGACTCTCAAGAAGCAATCAACATTGTCACATAGATATCATCCACCTGGAAAGCAAGAAGGATTATGAGAGATATCCATCAGCAGATGTTCCATTTTCAGATCTGTGAAGCTATCCATGTATACAGGGAAACAAATAGGTTACCTGACTCTCTCTAACAGGCACTGCTCCTGCTCCTGCTCTTGGCCACTAGAGGTGGCAAACGGGTCGGGTCATAACGGGTTCCTGGGTCAAAGACGCAAACCCAAACCCGACCTATTTAGCTAAACGGGTCAGATATGCAAACCCTAACCCGACTCTGATTTAAATGGGTCAACCCGACCCGACCCGTTAACTAAACGGGTCTGGTTTGGTTGGCCTTTTTAGTATTCAGTTCAGATTCAGAGCAGTAAAACACAAAAGAATGTAAAACACAACAGTTTAATATTTAGATTTCAGAGCAGTTTAGTATTCAGTTCAGATTCAGAGCAGTTTAGATAACAGTTTAAAGCAGTTCAACAAATAACACTAAAACAATTCAAAACAGATAATAGTATCAGTTCAAAACAGATAACAACATCACAAACAGATAATACAAAACAGAATTTAAGGCATACAATCAAAAATATCAGGAGATCAAAAATAGATGTAGGCTATTAAGAATTTCAAATGTTCATATAAGATCTACCATTGCTCTAAACTTTGTTGCATCACTACACTAGTACCAAATGTGCCATTAAGAAGAGAGATTCCATTTACTAACAAGATAAGCAGATACAAAATTAAAAAGCGATTTACATTTTACAACAAGAAAAGGAGATACAAACAACAAGATATACAATAACAAGAATAAACCGACATGAACAGATTTAAAATAGTGAGGAGATTTACACTCCAAAATAAATAAAAAAGACCGACAAGAAGAATCAACAGATTAATAGCCCAATTTCGGGATTCGGACTTTGTCTCTACACCAGATGTGTTTAGAACGATCAAGAACAACAAGTAATAGTTAACAAGATAATTTAGTGTGGAAAACCTTTGAATAGGTTAAAAACCACGACCTCTTTTGAGGATTTTGAGAAAGAGAAGATGATATTATTGAGAGTGCTAATTTATTTCAATGACTATTATGAGTACGTGGAAGGCTAGAGTGAAGATTCTTCTGTCCTCCATCTCGAATTCTCTGGTCCTATTTATAGGCCTTACAATATATCCGTTTGACGACCATTAAGATTCTTAATGATGGACGTTACAAAATATATACTTGATTATTCTTTGACCAGATTGTGTAACGCTCTGATCTTTGTTGATGTATAAATTTTATGGATGACTGTACGTTTGCTTATCTCGAACTGTTTAATTAGAGGTCGAAAGTGATGACTTGAACTTAGGGATGCTGAACATGTCTTTAGTAGTGCTTCATGTATGTTGATGAGGTCGAGGATAAAGCATGAGCCCGAGATGCGAAATAAGCCTTTACAAGACGGCTCTCAACCAAGAGTACGAGGATCATTATGGTTGAGTGGTGTTGGTTGAGAAACTCGTGCTGCAACTGTTTCTTGATGGAGGATTGTGGTGAGGAGAGGAGTACTGAGTCGGTAGAGGAGTGGAGTGGAGGCTGAGTTAGGAGTGAGGACTTCTTAGTTGTTACCATAAATTCTAAAGTTAACTGGTAAAAGATTTAAAAGGATAGTTCAATATATAAAATTATATTTAAACCAAATCACTTAAACAGGTCACGGGTCGACCCGAACCACTTAGGCTAAACCCTAACCCGACCTATTTATTAAATGGGTTAGACGGATTCGGGTCAAATGATTCCTGACCTATTATGGCCAAACCCTAACCTACAAAAAATAGGGTTGGCGGGTCGTGGGTCACTTTGCCAACTCTACTTTTCTCTCTAGATTTAAGGGTTCTCTCTCTAAAACATGATCTTCTCTCTAAATCTGACGGATTTGTTCTCCAAATACCATCTCAATTTACATCTATCTCTGTGATTCTCTCTAATGGTGATTTAGGCGATTCAGGTAAGTTTCATCTTCTCCAAATTAGGGTTTCAAACCCATTAATTTCATACTCATATCTCCAAATAAGGGTTTGTTATTTGCTTTGTTACTGTATCTATAACTGATTCTTACATGTTTTTAGTTGTTAGAGTCATACAATGCTGATTTCGTTTCCTTAGAGTATAAAAGGCCGATTTAACTCCAATTGCATGTTTAAGCATCTGGGTTCTATTCAAGATCAAGTTGCTGCTTTAAGAGTCAAAGATGGAGAGGGTTCTTTGGAATTGGAGTTGTTGCTTTGCTTGGAACTATAAATTGGGCTGATGCACTTGCTATATTCCAAAGTTTGGTTTATTGGGTGATTGGAGTATTGACTAATGATTTCGAGAGCTCTTAGCAGGTAACTGGTTCTTACTTCTTGTTACATATGTTCGTTAATAGTAATTCTGACGCAATTATAAGTTTATCGTCTCCTTTTGATTTCAGTTAATGTCTCTATTTTCAATTATAACTATGGGTTTTGATTTGAAGATATAATATAGGTTTTAGTATCTCTATTAAATTTAAACTTTGGGTATTATTAAATTTTTTCTAGGGCTCATTTGGTATCCAAATGAGTACCCAATAGTACGATGCAAGTTATAATCAAGTTTTTTTTTTTTTTTTTACAATGTGAGATATTTGATGGAAAACATCGTTTTGCTGTAAATGCTGGGGAAATGCTGTAAATGCGAGTTATATAGAACTGGGGAAATGTTGCCCAATTTTCTTTGATTGTGTTATACAGGTTTATGAAATGATAATTTTATGAAACATGGAAAATGTTGGCCAAATGAAATTTTTTACATATGGTTTGTAATCCTATAAAATTGGAGGAGTGCTGCTCATTTTTTCTTAGAATACCAATTATAAATTTTCATCTGAGGTTGCATGAGTTTGGAGAATGTTAAGCTAAAAACATGTAAGAAATGTTTTAATTACAACAATTGCTAGCAGTTTTACGCAAGTACTATTTGGGTAGTGTACGAAACTAAAAAGGTGTAGTGCCGAAGGCACGCCTTTATCGCTTTTACAAAAATGTCGTGTCGGCCTCCCTTCCGTTTAGCGGTAATACTAGTTTTAGAATAAACACATGCATCATGCGCACACTACCCCACGCCCACCAACGAGGGGTGCTCAATTGGTAGGACTAGTGCTTGGAAAATGAAAACCAAGAAGTCCTGGGATCAATTCCCAATTCCCACAAGCAGCTTCCAACTAAATAAAAAGTCTTGCACACACATTCTACTCGTCAACTCTTCGATGAGCTTCAAACTCCTGATGAGAGCTCAAAGGCAAGCACATAAATGACAAGCTCTAGGCGTTGTTGGTTCAAGTGCTGTAGCATGAAAGTCTGACATGGTGTCAGGAATTTCAAGCACTGCTGGAGATGGTCTAAGCGAGTAGGGGCAGCTACCCCGGCCAATAGTGGGCAGAAATCAACTTCGGCTTTCGGTAAAAAAAAATCGCAAAAAACCCGAACTCACTATTCTCTTCACTTCAATTGAGAACCTGATCGAATTAGGGCTAAAATCAGGTAACCCTTTTATATTTTCTGCATTATTATACAAGTTTTTACAGTTTTGTGTTTGTCATATGGTATGTGTTTAGTTTAATGTAAATTTATTAGGGTTACCCTTTTATAATTTCTGCATTATTAGGGCTAAAATCAGGCTCGAATTAGAGATCATAACAGATGAAATGTGTTTAGTTTAATGTAAATTCAAAACTAGTGTTTCTCATGTGGTCACTTAAATTCTGTTACTGGGTGATTGCTTCGATAACATCCGCTTTCAGCTTTGGACCTCAATAAGAGCTATTAGAGAAAATGAGAGAGTGAGTTTGCTAACTGTTGAGATTCTGAGTATTTCTATGCCTATGATAATATTGAACACCACGGCACATTTCTATGCCTGATTCAAGGGTAATCTGATATTATAGCTTATCATTAGTACACCGCAAACCACTCATACAAGTAACCCAGACTAATAAGCCAAAGTAATACTGCTTATCAATTGTAACCAAGTAAGTAACCAACGTTTTCTATTTGTTGCAGAATGTTGAATGAAGAGGAGAAACAACATCAAGGGGAATTAAAACAAGTAGAGGATAGGAAAGAGATGGAAAGACCTTGGTTTGATCTTCCCACAGAACTCATTGAAGTAACCATGAGAAAACTCTTCTATGTCGATCAAGTATTTATGCGAGCGGTCTGTAAGAGATGGCAATGTGCGCGACATGTTCCACCTCTCAAACAACTTCCGTGGCTCATGCTTTTGATACATAATCCATATGCATCCAAATTTTTTCTCTTAGACCCGTCTGGGAAAGTATACAATCATCTCAAAGACATTCAATCCGAGTATGGGCGACTTAAAGTTTATGCTTCAAAGTACGGTTGGTTGTTGCTACGGTCTGATTCTGTGGTATTTTTCTTTAACCCTTTCACTAGAGATTAGATTGATCTCCCAGATACGGAGATCAAATTTTGGGTTGCCGATTTTATTTCTCCCCCAACTTCTGCGGATTTCACTGTCTTCACCATTGAATGGATAGAGGGCAACATTATAATCAAAACATGTTATGTTGGGGACAAAACATGGACTGTCTGGAAATAGGCCTCTGTTGACTCAATTAATAGCAAACAGTCCATCAAGAGCGTGCTTTACAAAAATGGAAATTTCTACTGTGCTACCCATAAATGAATACTAGGAGCATTTAACGTCACTGAGAAAACATGGACTATGCTTATAAATTATCCTGCTTTAGGGTTGAGAGATGGTCATACTTTCGAGTCCAATATTCTGGAGTCTACTGGAGAGCTTCTCCTCGTTTTCAATGAACGTGGTGATCATCGAAGTGATTTGTTTGTGTGTATTTACAAGCTTAATAGCGAGGGAACTGGATGGGATGAAGTAAACGACTTAGGAGAGCGACGCCTATTTCTTGGCCCCACATCATTTTCAGTTTCAAAATCTGGAATATCAAGTTGGATCTATCAATGTAGCCAGCCTTACCCGTACTTGTATTCCTCATTTGGGTGTAGAGCTGAAAGAATAACACCCATAGCCGATGATCCTTACTCTTTGGCCCGGAAAAGATCATTTGGAGCAGATTTTGGACTGACGTGGATTGAGCCGCCTCCTCTCTAGCAAAGGTTATTCAGGCATTAAGACAGCTAAATATTTGGTAATTGTAACATCTAAATATCTATTCAGGGGCTGAATGAAATTAAAGTATCTTTATTTTTTTCTTTTGCCAAATCTCTACTACATTACTTTTCTCCGTATCTGAGTAATGCTTGTAGTTTCTTACTGCCGCAGTGAATCTCTTGTTGCTTCGAAAACTAGAGATTATGTCGAGTCTTGCAGGATTATGTTGAAGTTATCTAACCCCTGTATGATTTCATCTCATACCTCATTGGAACCTGTAGGATTATGTTGGTCGCAAACAGTGACTAACAACACAATTTGTTACTAAAATAGAGACCAAAGTTTAAATAACCTTGACTATTTTTCTTCGTCTCCCCCATGCCTGCTAGGTTGTTCGCTTGAAACTGACTTGCTTAATCTGTCGCTGGCTGGTGCACTTTTGTGATCCTGTTGAAGCTTCAGGATTTTTAGAAGCAAAAATCGGAGATTTTTTTTTTCTTTTTCGTTATGGTATTACTTTGAATAGAGATAATTACACCCTTACACCATGTTTTAGTCTAAAAATTCTTGAGTCAGTATGTTAGCTCGGTATTAATGGATTTTGATGTAAGAATGTTTCAGGTCAAAAACTTTAGTAATGTCAAATATGATAGTGACTTTCTTTCGTTTATGCTTATTGTTACTTTAAATTTATATGTTTGATGTGTATAAGAGTGCAAGTTCCTTCTGGTACCCAGATTTTTTTGTTATGTGCCCTTCATCCACCGGTTATACCTCTGTGATGACTGAAAACTCGCTGCTTGGTTGTCATGGCCCAATGCAAACTTAGTTTTAAAAAAGAAGAGAACAAGTGTGACACTGTTGGCTTTATAACGAAATTTTGGTTGTGTATGCTTCAAACATTTGCAAGAGAATCACTGGTATGGACAAAGTATTTAGGGTTTGTACATCTTGTTGCAGGCTACTCAACAACAGTCGGAAAATTAGCAAATGTCCTTGGACCAAATTGTCAAACAACCGTAGGGAGTGTTCTTACATTACACAGTCTTACAAATGTACGGGACGTTGATTAAATTATTTGCAATCGAGAACCAACGTGCGCCAGAAGGGATATCTGAGAAGAGATCATTCAAAAGCCATCGATCGAAGAACTAAATTACAATCACAATTGAGAGAGAAGCATATCTCGATTGAAGGATTAGTATTCAATTCAGTGGTAATTTTTGTTTTCGATTCTAGTACTTGGTAGACTTACTAATTGGACGTGGTTAAAGATACTAAAGGATTTGCCATTTTAAAACAAATCAATTTAAACAAACTTGTCGAATGATATGGCATTTAAGTTCTATCTAGTCATGCCCTCGAGAATGATTTGGGATTGACTTAAAGACGAGGCAAATAATTTGGCGTATACGAAACATTCGAATTCAAGCGAAACATGTCGAATGATATGGCATTTTACGAAAAATCGATTCTAACAAAACCTAGTTGAATCATGTTGTACTTAAGTCAAAAGATGCCAACTGATTTGGCGTATTCGAAACATCCAAATTAAAGCAAATGATTTGGCATTTCGGAAAATCCAATTGAACACAAGCCGAATGATTTGGCAATTACAGAACAACCAAAATTTAGCAAAACTTGCCGAATCATTTGGCACTAAGGCTACAACCTGGCGAATGATTTGGCATTTATGTTAACACATGCTTAAGCCGAACTAGCCGAATGATTTCCAATTAAACTAAACTCTACGAATGATTTGGCACATAAAAAACATCCAAGTCAAGCCAAACAAGCCGACTAATTCGGCATTTAAAATAATGCACGACAAATCATTTGGTCTTTGCGAACATCTCATTTGAAGCTGCTGAATGATTTGGTCTTCAAGACATCCCAATTCTGGCCAAGGTTGCCGAATGATTTAGCGTTTTAGTTTTAACCAGGCCAAATGATTTGGCATTTCCAGAACATCCTAATTCAAACTAAAATAGCCTTATGAATTCGCATACAAGTTAACATATGCCAAATGATTTGGCTTTTACATAACATCCTAATTCAAACCAAACATGCCGACTGATTTGATATTTCCGGAATATCCATAATCAAACTAAACTAGCCGAATGATTTGGCCGTTCACATGACTTGAGGTAATTTTCAATGCTACTCTTTCTTAAGCTTGAGTAAACCAAACTAGACAAGTCTGGATTTGACAACCCTCCTTAACGGAGGGTTGTGCAAACCCTCTCTCTTATTGATTTAGGGTAGAGGGTTTAGGTGTAGTGTTTAACATTTGTTAACTCTCTAGCCAATAAGAGAGAGGGTTGGCAAATCCGGACTCAAACTAGACGGTATAGGCTTCCCTATAAACCGGAACCCAAACTATTTTTGATAATCATGTTATTACCGATAGGGCAATAAAGCCCTGATGGTTCGAGCTCTATTTAGAACAACAGCACTTTACGGTCTCACACGCCATTCACATGACTTGATTCAATGCTGAACATTTGCTCTCTGTAAATTATGAACTCATTAAAATCTTTTGGTATGACGCCAAGTAGTCATAAACATAATAATGACTCGGCGTCCAACGTCCATGATAGTTTTAGATTCAAGAATGATCCAAATCCTACTCTAAAAGGATCAAACCAAGTATCAGGTTTTATTTAGTCCATTATTTTCCAACCCTATTGTTAATCAATCAATTTCCCTCCTTTTTGTTGCTTCCAACCAAGAACAAAACTTTCCTCATGAATATGTTTCAAATCTTTCCCTATTTATGTAACTCTTCTAAAGACCTTCTTTTCCAAGGTGAATAGAAACCCTAGAGTAAATATGGTCGCTTCATTTGTACATATACTTGAAGTGGAGAGTGGTTTTGAGTTAGAGAGAAATTAAATAGGTTCTTGTTGGCATACTTTAGCAGATTATTTCTATACCGGCACTACAAGTGTTATGTACTAGCATAACACTTTTGTTTTACAGAGGGGGAGACGGTAGAAGATGTCGGCATTAGGAATTGCAACCGTAGACAGAGAGACTGAGAGAGAATAGAAATTTCTTTAGTTACTTATTTTGTTACATCTTTAGCTTTTGCGCTTCCTATTGTGAAACTCATACTCGATACAAGACTGAGAAATTAAGAAAAACTACCATGTATAATGTGAAAAGAACTCCCTTCCTTAATTTTAGGAAAAAACGACCTTGGAACATTTTATCTGCCAATAAAGGTACTTAAGTTCAATTTGCGTTTTATCACGATACTATTTTCAAACAAGGATAATTCGCAGGTCATAACTTGGAACTACTACATGCAAGTTTACCTAGCTTTATAAGCCAATCTAATACTATTCTCTGCTCATTAATCATACCAAGTAACTAGCATTTTTTATGTTCATTGCAGAATGTTGAACGAAGAGAAGAAGAAACATCAAGGTAAACTAAAACAAGTGGAGGATAGGAAGATGGAGAGACCTTGGTCTGATCTTCCCACGGAACTCGTTGAAGCAACCATGAGAAAACTACTTTTTGTTGATCAAGTATTTGTGTGTGCGGCGGTCTGTATGAGATGGCAATCTGCACAACATGTCCCACCCATTAAACAACTTTCGTCGCTCATGCTTTCGAAGATTATAAACTCAGTATAAAACAAAACTCCAGAAGAAATATGTTCATACAATTAACAGATAAAAATGGAAATTGAAAAGGAACAAACTCAGAAGTTCAAAATTACAGTTTTTCACTAGTGCAATACAAATAAAACGTTACAATTTGCAAGTAGTGCGGAGTTTGTCAGTCATATCTTCAATAAACCCAAATAAGGCAAATCTCCATGACTTCTTGAATAATAAGATCATGTAAAAACCACAGAAACCCACGACAAATCCAAGTGCCATACTAACGTAAAGCCAATCAACCTCAGACTCTTCATTGTCAGCATTCTGTCCGGGAGATGTTTCAACTTTTCTGCATTTCTTTTTGAGGGGAGGACCGCAAAGTTCGGGGTTGCCAATATATGTACTCGCGTTGAAGGTCTGGAACTGGGTAGTCGAAGGTATTACTCAGGACAAATTATTGTATGCCAGATTCAGGACACTCAAAAATGATAAATTTGAAAAACTTGGAGGAATTACACCTGAAAAATGGTTCGCGGAGAAATTGAGAGTCTCCATGGAACGCATGTTCCCTATCTTAATTGGAATTTTTCCTGTCAAATGATTTCCTGAGAAGTTCAATGACTGTAAACTCAAAAGACTTGTTATTTCAGTAGGGATCTTGCCTGTTAGATTATTGCATGAAAGGTCCAGGCTTGTTACGAGGGCTAGCGTTTTGCTGTACTCACGTTCAACACCTTTCACCATCAACTGTATTTTGTCATTCAAATCTGCACCCATCGAACCACCATCAATTGTACGATGGATATATGAGATCGTTGTGTTTCTCTCAGTAGCCATGGCGCTCAAGTTGTAGAAACATCTTGGTATGGTCCCTGAGAGATTGTTGTGCGCGAGGTCTAAAATTTGAAGTGAAGAGACACGACAGAGTTCCAAAGGAATAGCACCCTTAAATTTATTTGCACGTAGAACAAGCACAATAAGATTTGGAAAGCTTCTTCCTACCCAAGTCGGTATGTTCCCAGAGAAATTATTCAGTCCAATGTCGATAACCATTAAGTTGGTCAAATTTGTGACAGGTGAAGGGATTTCTCCATAGAGATTATTATTGCGCAAGTTCAACGAAACGAGCGAAACTAGTAAGCCTATGGAGCTTGGAATAGTTCCCGTTAGACTATTGTGTCCCAACTTTATTAATAGCAAAAACTTCCAATGCATCCAACACTGAGGAAGTTCTCCTGAAAGAAAATTATGTGAAAGATCAAGATTTGCCAACCAATTATCCTCTTCCATTGGATTGCACAGGAATGGGGAAATGGATCCTGAAAATTGATTGTTAGAAAGATCCAATACGCTTAATTTGGAGGACAAACAGGGTAATGCTCCCTCGAGGTGGTTTGAACCAAGATAGACACCTTCAATTTTACCAAATTTTAAAGGATTTGGTAAAACACCCTTGATCTGATTTTGATAAAGATCAACAATGCGTACTTTGGATGACACATTCCAAAACCAATTCGGAATAGAATCTACAATTCCCACATTTGATAAGTCAAGCCGCATGAAATGTCTTTGTGTTTTAAGCCAGGTGGGAAATTGTGGTCCTATCTGACATGACCCCATTCCTAGTACACGTTCTAATTGAAATGGAGGAACCCAATTTGAGCTTACATTAATAACCAAAAAGTTCGAAGACATATCTAATGAAACCAAACTTCTGAGGTTGGCAAAGTGAACTTCAGCTAGTACACCTTTCAAAAAGTTATTCGAGACGTGAAATCTTTCCAGCCTTGAAATAAGTCCTAGACTTTCAGGTATCGGACCTGAAAGTTGATTAGATTCCAAATCTAAGTATGTCAAACTGTGTGCAATGCATTGAGAAGAATTTCCGAAGAATCTAGACATCTCTCCTGTAAAGTCATTGTGAGACAAATCTACAAATTCCAAAGTGCAGAGGTTTCCCAAGGTACTTAACCCACCTTCAAGGTTATTATAACTCATGTCGAGGTGATTGAGGGAAGTAAGGTTCCCCAAGGTACTTGGTAACCCACCTTCAAGTTTATTATTACTCATGTCGAGGTAATTGAGGGAAGTAAGGTTCCCCAAGCTACTTGGTAACCCACCTTCAAGTTTATTATTACTCATGTCGAGGTACTTGAGGTTCCCCAAGGTACTTGGTAACCCACTTTCAAGTTCATTATAACTCATGTCGAGGTAATTGAGGGAAGTAAGGTTCCCTAAGAAGGTACTTGGTAACTTGCCTTCAAGTTTAGTATAAACCATGGCGAGGTAATTGAGGGAAGTAAGGTTACCAACATCATTCAAGATTGTATTTTGGAAATCATTATAACTAAGATCAAGGTGCACTAGATTGGTTAAGTAGGGTAGTACTACTTTAGGGTTAAAGTGGTTATAAGAAAGATCAAGAACTTTTAGAGATTTCAAGTTTACAAATGCACTTGGAATTGGACCATGAAAATTATTATAGCCTAGATTAAGGGAAACAACATGACTGAGATTGAACAACCAATTGGGTATCAAGGAATTGAAGTAGTTATAAGAAAGATCAAGACTCACAAGCGATGTAAAATTAACATTTGGAAGAGAAGGATTTCCATCTAAATCACACTGGGTTAAACGTAATTCAAGTAAAGAAGGGAGCATATTGAGTACCTGGAGCCATTCAGATGAATTGACAATATGTACCAAACTCATGTTAAGGTATTGCATCGAGATCACACTCGGATAGACGTAATTTAAGTAACGAAGGGGGCATGTTGAGCCAATCAGATGAGTTTACAATACGTACCCTAGTCATGTCAAGGTACTGGAGAGAAGAAAGATGAGAAACCCATTGGAGACTCTCAACACCATCAAAACCAGCTTCGGATAAGTCTAGATATCTCAAATTATGGAGAGAGCCAAGGAATGGAGGAACATGACTTCCGCCAAAATTATTCCAGCTCAGGTCCAAGTAACTCAGATGCTTCAACTCCAATAAAGAAGAACTTACATAACCACTCAACTGTGACTCCCATCCATATGTATTTCGGAGGTCGAGATGGATAACATGTCTAGTTGCATTGTTGCACTGGAGTCCCATCCATGTACAACACTCTTCACCTGCCCAAGACGAGAGTCGATTTGAAGAATCGTTGAGGCCTGTTTTGAAATTGAGAAGAGCATCTCTCTCTATTTTAGTGCATATCACGTTTTGTTCATCTCCATCTCAAGTATAATTGTTCATTCTCAATTATACTCCAATTGACGTCCCACCATCAACCTTGAATGAAGTCAAGTCAACAGGTTTGAGTATTTCAAATCTTGAGAAAATATACGAGAGGCTCAGGTTCCCCTTGGGTCACAACGGTAACTACCTTAGTCCATTTTCCAGCCGTGTAATTTACTCACCGCATTGCACTAAACTTAATCCAGATATTGCCAATCACTTAACACTGGCATTGATTTGTGTCTAACTATTATCACATTTAGAAGGGAAGGGAAACAAAATATCCCAAACTAGAGTGATAGAAGCTGTCAATCCAGGTGCTGATTCGCCTGAAAAGACCATAATCACAAATGGATTCATAAAAGCTTTGATGCATACCGAGTGGAAAACATATTTGTATAGAGGCACAGATCCCACGTGTAGACATAATTGTGTATGGTATGCTCGACCCGGTGGTATATATTTATCTGCCGACAATAAAAACAAAGAGTTGAAGTACGGTTGGGAATATGATCGTTCCCTCACAACCCCAATTACAGAGGTAGTCGCTAGCTATGCAGGCATTAGGACGGAGCTTTGAATACATTTTACAGGTTTAGGATGAGAATTTGTAAAGCATCAAATATCAAAAGCAATAAACATCATATTTGCAGAAGATGCACTAGGAAATAAATACATACGAATTCAACCTGAGAGCAACACTGTATAGAAAGCCACACCACTTCAAAGATCAACATAGCTACATCACATCAATTCTCATCCTTATGCTTGGATAAGTAGCTAACATCACTTATTCCCAGTTAGCTAAGAAGAAGAAGAAAATACTACCACTTCAAACAAGCAGTTTGATGATACACAACTTAATCTGGCTAAGTGGAAATGGTTTATATTATAACAATCCAGACAAAAAAAATCTGAGTTTCGACCAAATATCATTACAACTACACTAAGTGATTACATGCTATTTATAAGTCATCACAACAAGAGAAGAAAGAATCGACGAAATAAATATGTGCATGTTAAGCTGATGGGCGTGTCTGTGTGATGTATACACGACAGGGTTAAGCGACTGTTTGATTTTCCAAGACAGGCCTTCTATTTGACGAATTTCTGGTGCCTATCGAACTGTAAGGTTTGTAATGTGAGTTTAAGTTCCCGGTAAAGCGTTACTAGAGCTTGAAAGAATTATGAAGGCACAAACAACAGAGAGTGAAAATACTGAGACCCAAGTGTTCTCTGTGTACATCTCCATCGCATCTGTGAAGGAGAACCGAGCGCGGCTTTCTGCCCAGTTACGAATTCGGTCTGCCTCTGATGCATAGAGTGCTTTGCCCTGAGAAAATTCGACAATTTTATATACTTTCGGATACTGAGATATCAAAGATTGGGAAGGAGATTAATACACGGCAGTGCCACAAAATAAGTTATTTTACCTTGTCATCAAACCATCGACCTCGGCGCAACCAAGCACTAACTAAAGCTAGCAGGATCCTAGGTGGAGTCAAGTAATTGATGGCTCTCCCAGTTCCCTTGACAATTCGCATTCGTGGAACTAAGGTTCTTGCGACTGTTTCCGGAAGCTCGCAGATGATATTAAATATTTGTTTGTTTTTAAGAGATGAACCGCTGAAATGAATGTACGTCTTTAGTATTCACGTAAAAAACAATCTTCCATCTGATAAGAAACCATCAGTTGCAGAAAAAAGAAGACAGAGAATAATTTAATGAATAAGTCCACTGGCCACAAACTAAGAATCTAGATCATAACATAAGATGAATTTTGGTGGTATTCACTACAGAAAACTAAGAAACTATAACATGGCATAATGTCCTATATTTGGCGAAAGAGAAAATTATGTTCTGAAGATTGACTATGATATTAAATTCAGAACCTCTGAGATGAGTTTCAAGTTTAGGAGATCAACGAGACATATCCTTCTTAAATAGAGAACTTAGAAAATTTCTATAGGATTGTAACAAGTGTAACACAGGGATTAGGAAAAGCTCGCCAATGAGTTAAAAGAGCGTAAGGGACAGAAAAGTTAAGAAAACTAGGTAATTTTAGCATTCATATTTGAAATGGTAAATGTGCCATTGCCATGTTGCTTCTGTCGCCTCGATCCTGATAATGTTATGTGTTGCTTCAGAGGATCACTTTAATCATTATTTTTAATGCCAAGAACATAAAAGATTTAGCGTTTGGCATTGCACAATTAGAGCCTTTCGTATTTTATTTCATATTCGACATTTTTTTTGGCATGTTGGATACTATACACCTTGGAGATGCTCTTATGGAGATCAATAAAACAGCCTAGGAATACATATAGAACTCAAACTGATAACTCATCTTTCATACCTTAGAAGTAAATCTGTTAAGACCATTCCTGGAGATGCCGTATGAACTCCAACTTTTGATCGTTTGCACTCTTTCAGAAGTGATGATTGAAGCTGCCTTAGACCACACTTTGTTGAACCGTAGCTACAAGTCAAAATTAAGATACTTGTCAATGTTTCGCTAAATAAAAACTAAAAATAATGGAAATTTTCAGTACTACTCTTGGTGGCTGGTAGGGATGTCAAGAATCAGATTTGGAAAGTCTGAGTTGGGTTTGACAAATCAAAATCCAAAAATATATGGTAATCATAAAAGAAAATCTGATCCGATCAAAAAATGGATTGTTAAACTCAAAACTGACCCAATTGAAAAAAAAATTAACGTCTAAAATACACTTGAAAAAGCTTACAAAATCAATCAATATCTTAAGTACTAGACAGAAAATTAGAAACCCTAGTTCAAAAATAGGTATATAAATGACTTCGGAATCGTGATGTTACCAAATCAAGGTAAAACCAAACCCGATTGGGCACTTGATACATTTTAGCCTTAATAAGCGTAGTATGTTCAGATCGATAAAATTTTCATCATAAATAAAATTTTCTGTTGAATTTAGGTTCAAGTACTTTACCAAACATTGTGACTCCCTAGTGGCTGGTAAAAAGGATCAGAAGTGAACTCAAGCAAAACCAACGAGTACAAAACTTACACAGCCGTCAAAGGGGTGCTGGAACCTCCAGAGCCTGCACCATCCATGTTAAATACATGACCCCCTTTCTCCTGGGACCTCATCACACGCATTGCTTCTCGCGTGCATAGTAACGATCCAACCAAATTTGTCGAGACAATCTACGTACAAAAAAATGCATTTAATAAATTGCGTTGTTTTCTTAATTCAACAATAATTCGAAGAGTGTCTTTGATTACCGAAGATGAATTGGGAATAAAAAAGATTATTAGATGCCCCTCAGTGACCAAACCAGAATTTTTTTAGTGCATGGTAAGTTAATATTTGTTTGTGTTTTAAACAAAAAATCCTTTCACTTATGTTTATCAGGGATGCTTTACAAGTCTTTAAGAGGATTTCTTAAAGAATAAAAGTGAGACTGCTATTATACTAATGTAAATAAGTAAATATTCAGCAGAAGAAGGCACACCTGCTCAATTTCTTCGTCAGTAAATTGCAGCAAGGGTCTAAAACCTTTATTTGTGCCAGCGTTGTTTATCTGTTCAAGATTGACAAAAAGGGCATTAGAAGAAACAGACGGCAAAGGAGAAAGATTTAAGTATATGTTTAGTTATCTCAGCTCAGCAGGTATTCACATATTTGGGAACCAGGTATATTATTGTAGAAGTCCCACGAGGGGGTATGTGCACTTTTGCCTTTAGTAGGTTATCCCGACTTGGGGTCTCTAAATAACAGGTTCTTTCTGGAGGGTAAAAATGTGTAACAGGTATTATATATATTTTATGCTTCATACTGAAATCTTTCATAGTGGCTGTGCCTTTCTTTTTCTTTATTTGGGCTTCCAGACGTAAATCCTTGTGCTGTGGTTTGTGATTGTTCTTTTCATTTTTTACTGTCTATGAAAGTCATATCCATTCTGTTAGTGAACCTTGTGGGCTATTTTCCAGTAGTATGCGATTGTGATATAGCTTACAGAAAAAAATGATGGTGTGAAAACTAATACAAGAAAACCATATGACAGTGGAAGGGATCTCACTCACCCAAATATCTACAGACCCAAGTTCACCAACAGCAAAGTTGGCTAACCTCTCCACGTCATTAGGTTTACAGACATCACATGCTATACCAACCACCTTTGCACGTTCCATATTTGCTACAGATTTTCCTCCTGCGGATAGGATTCCTTCCTTTAGGTTCTCTTCAAGCTCTCCCACTGTCATCTGGACAGACTCGTGGCTGCCTTCACAAGATCCAAGAACGGATGTCATGGTATTAGTAACCCCATATGGCCATGTGGTTAGGTAGACAATGAAATAATCAGAAAATTATCATATTTTAGATACCACCTGCGAGAAGCAACAACAACGCGGTCTCCAGATAGAAGAAACTCACGAGCAAGAGCTTTGCCTAATCCCCTGGTGCTGCACAAAAAAGTAGAAAAAACAAAATAAGTAACAATCTTTATTCGTAAATAATCAAACTAAAAGAATTTAAATATACAATCTAAGTTGAACTTTTAGAAATAGTACCTTCCAGTTATTACAATATTTCTAGGACCTTTTTTACAATGTTCTTCTAAAACCATGTTAGCGCCTATCATTGTTCCAATAATAATGCCTCCAAGCCAGCTATACCAAATCAAAGTATTCATCTGACTGTCCCCACCTGCACCACAATTAACAAATAACACTTAATATAAGTAATTCAGTAATTTGATAAACGCAATATAAAATGATACCTAGAAATAAAAATACATCTCAAACCTGATAACTGAAACCCGACTGCAAGTATTACTCCAGTGCTCAACATGGTTACAAGGTATCGTCCAATTTGGGTAGCACACTGATCAATCAAATAAAATGATAACTTTAGATACAAAATATTCCTTGGCAAAACAAAACTACAGTATAAGCACAAGTTACCAATTACGGATTCATAGAAAGTCAATTATGTATGCTAATTATCCATTTGTTGGAACATTTGGCTTAAGACCCGTTTACTGCCTGTGGGCCCGCCGTATTCAGGTGAAAACAAAGCATAATTAGATATAAAGAGCTCAAAACTAAACATATATACGGTTACTTAAACTTGCTTACGGACCACTTAGCATAAATTGAACCTTTTACTTTGAAACTTTACTATAAACTAAAATGGGGTGGATGCCAAAAATATGAGTGCCCTACCCAAATGATCAATATTTGTCAAAAAATAATAGCTTGCAAAATCTAGTAATTTTGTCAAAGGTTTCGCGTCTGCTCGAAAAGATGGACATTTATTTGTAATCAGCCCACCGATAAGGAGTTTTCCCCATTGGGAAGGCAGAAAATTTGGATGTCACAAAAAATCGTTTGACTGAGTGCAAAGCTTCTATCTCCCTCACGCCCCTCTCCTCCAAACCTCTCATCCTCTCTTCTGATCTCCCACCCTATCCCATCACCTCTTCAATATTACATCTTCTCACTCCTTCGCTCTTCATAATCATTTATTTTCTCTCACCGTCTCCTCTCTCCTCCCCTCTGTTTGTATCCGTCACTGAAGCTCGGAGCTTCGGTTTCCATTCGTCCCAATCTTCAACCATCTCATACAACCATCTTAGGTCATTTGTAGCACCATCGTGTATGTTATTTTAATATGAAATGCCAAACCCTTAAACATTTGTGTGTAAGATAAGAGTCAAAAGTACTTTTCAATTGTAGCATGTGTCAAATTTAAACCCAATTATCGCATTTATTACTGCTAACTTCCAATTTATCCACAAATCAAACCTACAATGTCCGAACTGAGATCCATATGTTTCCGAAGCCTTTTGAGAGCAAACAAAACCCTACACCTCAATGTGGGAGGTGGTTAAGCTGAAGTTGGGGATAATATCCGCCGTGAAGTGGGGCGTTACACTATGCCTCATATTTTCCATAGGAGATAATTATACTCAACAAAACCACCATTTCGCTACTTAAAAGTTAAAAATGCCTAGAATCATTATAGATAAAATTAGACAAATTTTACTCTAAAAGAATGAAATGAAGTTAAATAATTAGCTCACCGCGAAGAAAATCTCCTCCGCTTTTGCCACCGAGTTCTTATACTCTTCCTTCTGCGAAGGATTACCAGAAACACCAAGAAGAAACGATTTCAAAGAGTACAAAGCTCCCTTCTTTTTTCGCGACCTCGCCAACTCATCAAATTTCAACTTTCCCCCCTCCTTCCCCTCTCTCTCTTCCAGTTCTCCTCCTCCGTCAGGCTTAAACGCCCGCAAACATAATCCTCGACGACATTTCAGTCTCAAAACACTCGAATTTGAATCAAATTTTGATGGATATTGGTGAAAATTGGGTCGAAATATCCGATTTTGATCTGGTTTAGAGTGATCTTTGAAGTTTATGATGCATTCGAATGTTTGTGGTGAGAGATTGAGCTTGGCTAGAGAGGCCATCGCGGCCTCGAGAGAGAGAGAGAGAGAGTTCGTGTTACACTAAAGAGAAACTGAAGATATCTGGAGAAGGAGAGTTCGGAGAGATATCTAGAGATGGAGATATTCAGAGAGAGTTCTTGTAAGATATCAGATATAGTGGAAGAATTACAGATATTTGAGAAGAGCGGGAGAGGTATGTGAAGACCACACGTTAAAGTAACCTCATCTCCGAGAATATTGTAGCCACGTCGATTATTCTCGTTTTTGTTGAATTTTCCGTCGTTTTTTGCGTACAAGAACATATCTCTCTATTGGTTGTTGTTGGTAATGTGTTCGTGCTTGGAACATGTGTGTTTTTGACGAACAATTGCGTGTACTTGTTGAACAAGATTTCTCATGCGTAACATATTTTAATTGCGTGTATATGTTGACAGTTTATCCATCAAATACATTGCATTCTTTGTTCGACGATGGCTGATAGGTGGCATTAGCAAATTTGGACTCATTTGTGAATTTAGAGGCAAAATTAGTATCGGTAGAGAACGAGGATAGTCATTAAATTTGATTCTTGACAAATATTGTTATTTTAGAATTGCTTATCAACTCTGTCCATACATTTTATTCAACAATCTTTCAACATTTCTAATTAAAATAATTCTCCACAAACTTATCAAGACCTTTATGTGTTTATGTTTAATGATATTGTCATGTGGTTTGGCATCAAATGCAATGTTTCTATATGTAGTGGCATTGGATATTATTAAACATGCGTGTAAGTATTATACACAACAATTGTGAATGAACGAATAGAATTTTCCTATCCACCAACAAAATCTCACTCACTACAATTTCAAGGGGAAAAACTCAATTCACTGCGTTTTTTACTTCTCTATTCATTGAGTGAATTGCTTATTTTGTATTCCTTTCACACTCTCAGTCAGAATAACCTCTTATCTAGATGAAACAGTGGAAGCGAGTTTTCGAGCTGTAAATGTATGTGACACTAAAACAATGAAAACTGTGGATGAAAAGTTTTCTGACGGTGTTGCGGTATATTGGTTATATAATCAATAATTATTAGAAAACACGCACTAAATTGAGTATTTGGACATTTGACGACAATTGCGATCCCAAAGTGCGACTGTCAAACGACCCGGAAACAAAACTCCCTCTGTGTCTGTGTTTCTCTCTTCAAGAGAGAGAGAGAGAGAGATGCCAGGACCTCAAGATCAACGCTCCAGATCTACCACCATTCATGGTTACGCGCAGGCGGGAGATCTCCCGAGTCTCAAGAAGAAGCTTCAGGACAACCCTCTTCTTCTCAATGAACGAAATGACATTGTAAGCTTTGATTTCTTCAATTCTTATTATTTTTTATTTGGAACATTTTCTTTATTGTTTATTGGATTCAATATCAAATTATAGGAGTGCCACCATGATAAAGATCTGATTTTTTTATTTTTTTTGGTATTGATTTGAAGTTTGGATCATAGGTTGTATTTATAGGTTATGATTTGAATTTTGAATGAAGGGATTTTTTTTTTTAGTAATTGTTATGTCAGTGAGATCCCTATATCTTGCTTTAGTTTAATTTAATTTTGTGATTTTCATTATTAAACTGGGAGATTGGGACTGACCCTTCAATTGGCAATAGTAACATGTCAGTATAAATTTTTGGTTAGCAACTGCGTAGTAAGGGAAGCTTGAATCAGTAAAGAACTAGCTTTATTGAAAAGTATCTTCTTTTCTTGGAAAAGTATGCTTTATGGAAGTTTATGTTGGATGTGGTAAGACATAGAAATATAAAGTTTGATATGGAGATGTATGCTTTAAAGAGAATTTGGGAATGATTTTAGCGGGAGAGAAATGAAGAAGTACCTAGAGATAGTTTCTGCATGTACAGTGAAACAAACCACAACATGAATGACAAGCATTTTGGTGCATTTGTTTGATTTAAAGATGAAAGAGAAAATTCGTAATTGACATGGACGGAAAAGCTTAAGGTATGGGCACACGACATGAAGCACTGACGCAATCTATAACTCAAGATAGAGGTGAACCACATCATTTGAAAAAAAATTAGCCTCGTCCCGGTACCTTTCTAAGTTATTTAGATGGATTTTGTGATTTTCTTTAGCTTTTGCTTATGGGGAAAGATAGTAATCGGTAAGGTCATTTGTGGGTCATGTGGCAATGTCAGTTAAAGTTTATTATCATGTTGTCTTACTAGAACTGGGTTAGGTCGAACGAATAATCTTGGCATGCATGTAGTTGTCTTACATATTTGTGGATATGATCCTACGAGTTTACTTTCGAGTTTGGGACGGTTTAGTAAGGTGATCTCTTTTCCACATAATGGCTGGTAGAGTTAGGGATCTAAATCTCGTCGAAGGTCACACAGGTCGCAAAGTCAAAGAAAACTTGCAAAAGGTTACCAATTTTCACTTTGCAAACATCATGGCATCCTTTTATGAGGATCATGGCCAATTTTTCGTTTGTAGGCTGCGGGCGAGGATGGCCAAAAGTGATGTGCACCGGTGGATTTGTTAATGGACCTATGGCTGTATCTCTGGGTGTCGTGTGTCTTCTATCTCTGTTTTGTTACTTTGTATACGGGACACCTCTATGCCAATAGCAAGAACTGTGAGATCACAACCTGGTAGTGAAGAAGTTTGAGTATAAACTGACTTTATAAAAGTGGTTGTTGTGTAAGACGTTATTTTACTTTTGTAAGATAATTTTATCTCCTGTCTATCTACTTCCTTCTATTCCCGCTCCATTAGCTTAGACATTCGGTAAATTCTAAAGCAATACTTGTAGGAACGGGCTCATCGATGGAGAAACTTCATTTACTGAAATTGGTTGCAAGCTTGCAGCTATGCCTTCTAATGGTGGTTTATGGAGGATTTTTTTTAGATAAGTGATAACTGATCTACCTGAAATATGGCATTGGAATGGAGATTAAGGGTTTCGAAGGGAGGTGGTGTAGTTTAACTAATGAATTTCTACCTTTTCATTACCCTTTAGCTTTAAGATGAGCGAGCCCTTCTTGTGCGCATTTGGGGTTTCTTGTGTTCTCTCCTTGTGTTAATAGTTGTGATAGTATTTGGAGGTATAATTTTATCGTTAATGGTTGTACCACCTTGTGCATATTTGGGTTTTTTTGTGTTTTTTTGTGTTCTCTCCTTGATTCTATAGCTGTGATAGTATTTGGAGGTGTTATGTTTTCGTTAATGGTTTTACCACCTTTAATGATGTCAAAGAGGGTTTGCTGTAAGAAGAAAAAAAAAGAGGGTAAAGAAAATGAGCAGTTGAGAAAGCAGAATGAAAGAGAGATAACTTGTTAGAGAAAGTGAGGTAAAACCCAACTTGAATGTCAGAAGTCTTAAGCTCTAAATCATTATCAAGATGAAGGTGATCCGTTATGACGATGGTGAGCCATGTTACACATGCAAAAAGGGAAACAGATAACGTGGTGTACAACTAACACCATGATCGCATAAGAGACAATTCTGAAGTTGTTTATATGCACCAACTATTAAGCTATAAACAGACTTTTTCAGCCAGCATACCTTAAACGTGGTGAGCAATGAAATCAGAAGGTTGAACCATATACCCTCCTCTACCCAATCTTCACGTAAAAAGGCATTTTTCGCGTCTAATTATAAAGAGGCCAAAACAAAGTTTATTAGTCAAGGGAGAATGATATGGATGCAGTTGAGCCAAGCAACCAGAGGAATGATCTGTGGATAATTGATCCCATATGTTTGTGCATTGCTTTATGTAGAAGGAAAAATATGTTTGCCAATATTTTGGGACCCTAATGCAAGTTAGATTGAAAGTTACAAGGAAAAAGTGCAAAGAACTACCTGCCTAGATGCAAGGTTACATTCCGCGCCCCCGCACACACACACAAATGAAAGAAAAGAAGCTATGATAGAATACGAGGTGGAGACCATCGCTCCCAATTTTCACTAAAAATTACCGAATCTAATCCTACATGGCTTGCTTTGAGAGCGATGTTTTATGATTAGCCTGGAGAGACAATATTTTCTTTTTCTTCGCTTTTCACAAAATAAACACAGCGATCGTGTGCACTCCTCCTTTGATAACTTCCTTGTTCGCTTGATCCATAGATACTATCGAATAACATTTTGCTTTCATTATATTCTTATAAACTTTTTGTTGTAATGTTCATAATATGTTCGCTGGAGTAGCTCAGTCTGCCAATTTGAAATATGCATTAATGTATAGATTCAGATTTTCTCCATCAATTTATTATTTCAAGTCTTTGATTGGTTTACTGTTTAAGCTTTTCTTTTAAAATTCATTCATCCAATTTTGCCCTGAAATGCAGATGGCACAGACTCCACTTCATGTTGCCGCTGGCTACAACAACATTGAGATCGTAAAGTTTTTGCTTAATTGTAAAGGACCAGAGAAGGTTGAACTGGAAGCTATGAATATGGTAATTAAAATTAAAATGCATTAAATGGTAACTCTGATTTTGACTTAAATCCTTACAACCTTAGAGAAGAGACTTTGTTTTATTTAAAACATTTAATTGCTGGGGTGGGTGGCCTAACTCTAGTAACTTATGTGAATATCATTCAATTCCTAACATAGGATTTTTTGCCTTTGTTTTTGGTATCTGATGTTTGCTTGCAGTATGGAGAAACACCGTTACACATGGCCGCGAAGAATGGATGTGATGCTGCTGCAAGTGTACTTCTTGATCATGGTGCATTTGTGGAGGCCAAAGCAAATGTCAGTATTTTTGTTGTTGTTGTAGTATCTGACTTTTTTTTTGCTTTTAGTAGATGTAAAACCTGAATTGTAATTTAATAAACTGAAGTTTGCATTCTAAAACCTATTGTTGCATCCTACTATGCAGAATGGAATGACCCCATTGCACCTTGCAGTTTGGCACTCACTTCGAGGAGAGGCTTTTATAACCATTAAGACGTTGCTCAAATATAATGCTGACTGCAGTGCTAAGGACAATGTAAGCACAATATGTTAGTGAAGGTTGTTAGAACACACAGAACAAAAGAAAAACTCTCATGGTAGATCAAAAGATGTATATCTCACCAATATTTGTCAAAGAATGTCATCGAGATGCAAATAGTACCTGTAATACATATCTCCATGACATAAGCCATCATACGTTCATTTATGACATTGAACAACAGAAAGGTACTATAGTTTTATGTTTTGATCCTTCACGAGAGGTCTAAAGGTTTCCCCCTATAGATGGTCTACCGTTGTAGTTTTGGCCATTATAACAGCTTTATTCGCTGAACTGTGTACATGAGTTAAGGGAAAATGGAAATTAATGATGTTATCCCCTGTAATTAATGTGCAACTTTTAGGGCGTTTAAATGGCTTGAAGAGAACAAGGAAGTAATTGGGGGGGGGGGGAAGTATGTTTAAAATATGTGAAGTATAACAACCCAGTCCTAGGAACGTGTTTATAGTTGTCGTCACTATTCAATACATGATTTCAGGTTCTAATCGAGTTATGTCATTACTTATTACTTGGGGTATGCAAGTTATGTAAGATCTAGTACTACCTACTTTGCAGGATGATATGACTCCTGTGGATCTTCTTTCACATGACCTTCACAGCGAGAAGTTGTGTATACTTCTTAAATCACATCTCGAGGAGCAAAGGAAGCAGAGAACAATTGAAGCATGTAGTGAAACAAAAGCTAAGATGAACGAACTTGAAGAAGCAATATCTAATATTGTGGGCTTGCATGATCTCAAGCTACAATTGCGGAAATGGGCCAAGGGAATGCTCCTTGATGAGAAGCGCAGAGCTCTTGGACTTAAATTTTCTGTTAGGAAGCCTCCTCATATGGCATTCCTCGGAAATCCTGGAACAGGTATTGAATCACTTTTTGAACGTGTACTTGTTTTGATACACAAATTATAATATTGGAGCGTACACAATCTTACATATGTTTATGTAAGATTTTCTTGTTTCAACTCGGAGGAGCTCTTATGGAGAGAGCAAAATTAATTGAGTGCTTTGATATTAATCTAATTCCTGCAATTTTAACACCGCAAAAGCCTTGGTTGTAACTTGTTAAGAGTAGTAACTGCACTTTTAATCTTATCTTCCGTAAGTAAATTTCAGAGGTTGCTGCTAAAGTATTTTGAGGAGTATTTATTGTGGTATATATGTTTTGACCAGCAATCTATCTAGAAAACCCCAATCAGATTTTGCTTGTTAAATTATCTTCTTCATTCTTAAGTAATAAAATGACGGCAAATCCAACATCTAACAGGGAAGACAATGGTGGCTCGAGTCCTTGGGAGACTACTGAATATGGTTGGAATTTTACCCACCGACAAGGTGACGGAAGTGCAGCGGACTGATCTAGTAGGGGAATTCGTTGGGCACACTGGACCGAAGACTAGACGAAAGGTAATATCTATTTTTCAAAATTCATAGTTGCTATTAGGGTGAAAATGAGTCGGACTCTTTTCTAAATATGACGTAAAAAGAGCTGAATTTAGATCCTTAATACAAATTAAAAAAATGAATTGAATATCATCTGACATGTAGAAACTAATTTGGAGCCAGATTCAGCTATTGAACATTCTCTAGATCTGAAAGAGCGGAGTATGTTTATATGAAGCTTATAGCATTTATCCACAATTTAATTTGCATATTCATAAGTCATTTTTCCTCCTAAATTCTATTTTATTTTACTGGAAAAGGAAATTTTATCAGCAAATCCCACATGAACGTTTACGTATAAAACCATATAGTCAAGTTAACACAGAATTCAGGTTGAATCTGGATACAAACACAAGTTACAAAAAAAATCAGAATTCAAATCAAAATCTTTACACCTTATGCTTAAGAGTATGCATAAGACTGAGTAACTCTATAATCTAATTGAGAAGTAATCATTGACAGATAAAAGAAGCTGAAGGTGGAATTCTCTTTGTAGATGAAGCCTATAGGCTTATACCAATGCAAAAGGCAGACGACAAGGATTACGGGTTGGAGGCCTTAGAGGAGATCATGTCATTCATGGATAGTGGTAAAGTTGTGGTGATATTTGCTGGATACAATGAGCCAATGAAGCGTGTAATCTACTCTAACGAAGGTTTTTGTCGAAGAGTGACCAAATTTTTTGTCTTTGATGACTTGAATTCTCAAGAACTAGCACAAATTGTTCATTTGAAAATGAATGATCAGTCGGAGGAAGGCCCTTTGTACGGGTTCAAGTTGCATCCATCTTGTAGTTTGGAGGCCATCTCAAACCTTATAGAAGGAGAAACAACGGAGGATCAGAGAAGAAAAATTAATGGGGGTTTAGTCGATCCAATGCTTGTGAATGCCAGAGAGAATTTGGATCTGAGGCTGGGCTTGGATATGGTTGATGTTGATGATCTAATCACTATAACTATGGAAGATTTAAAAGCAGGCCTTCAATCACTTTCTTCACTCTCACAATGAGAAATAGTGGATAGAATTCATGCTCATTTTTTTGAGGAGTCTTTGAAGAATGTCCCTAGGATTGACGAGTCAAAATGAGGTCTAAATTAATATTTTTCTCCTATAATTTTTGTATCTTTTGCTTATATTTTGTATCTTAGAAGTATCCATAATTGATCAATGGTGTCGATTTTTTAGATTCAGGTATCAGTTCCATTGTATTCGCAAGAGCCTGAATCGGCTCATTTTTACCAAATTAGCCACCTTTTTCCTGTGTACCTGGAACAAAACTGCATATTTGCATATACATTGCTTCTGTTATTCTTCTATTTTTTCCCCTGGTTGATACCTTTTGGGATTCAGTGCTGATATTGTAGATAACTGAACATCATGACTTGGATTCAGTTTCCCACTTTTATTTTTTTGAAATTAGATTTACGTGGTAAAAAAACATTTCATCCAAAAGAAAGTACTGCAGAATGCGAAATGAGGCATTGAAAAATGAAAATGTGATTTCTAGGAGGAATGAATCTGAAATTTTACGCTGAACTGTCTTACCTGATCTGATATCAAATAGAACTATGATTTCCAGATAAATGATTCTGAACCTTTATTCTGACCCATCGTTTTGATTTGAATCTTTTTTAATGAAGGGTTTTCCCATTTCGCTTTCATTGCTGATATTGCATCAAACTTCACGACAACTTTTAAATGGTCGCAAATCATCAAATAGGATTTCAGTTTAGAATTTTGAACTTAATATTGGATGTATTGCTTTTGTATCTTGTAACCCAGAATACAAATCATAAGCTTCATGTGTACCTGAATGAGACAATGACAATTATTTTTGACATTAGTGCAATTTTTAATTATCATAACTCATAAGTACAATTAAGCCCTGTAATTAACCGTGCCAAACCGAAGCGTGTTGAACCTAAGGCTGAGAGAGCTGGTTGGACTGAACTTTCGAGGGAAAAGCCAAACCCCGAAACTGTCCTACTCACACATAACCCATCTCTGTGATTTCTGCAAAGGAGACAGCCCAATGCCTGTATCAAAGGTGGTATAAAAAGCCCATCTGCTTCCCTTTTTTTTTACTTAGAAATGAGCTTTCTCATATTTTTATTCCAAATCCAAATTTATGTATTGTTATAACTTCACTTCATCTTTGATAAAAACCAGAAATTTATTCAGTCCCTTGTCTCCACAAAGTGAGATACTTGCAGGCTTGGGTAAGATTCAATTCATTGACAGAATGGTAAATATAAGAACCAACGAATTTTCTCAATCTTTGTAGGAGTCTATTACACAACCCTGAACACAACTGAATTAGAATGAGCGAACTAAAATTGTATATAAGTTTGAGAGAAAAGCTGTCAAGGGGATTCTGTGAACAAGAAAACATTTTTATTTTTTTCCCCCTCTGATCTATATATTAATTTCAATGTTACAAGCAATAAAAGAAAGTATATTGTGGGAAAATAAATACAAAAATCTGGCATATATGTCAGATAATCAGGACATACCAAATTTGGACAAAGCAGATTGGAAGAGAGTCGAGAATGCCGCAGACGTATTTTTATCATCAGCTTTGATCTTTAACTGTGCCTTTGCTGATGATGTATTGATGATACACTCCATAAGATAGTAACTTACTGGTTCCTCGGTATCTTGAGCGAAGAAGAAAAACTTGTAATGTGGAGATTTTCCGCCTGAAGCAATGCAGTGGATGGAGTGGGACTGCATATGCCGGAGAAGGACTTGTGGTGTTGTCAGTGCCGCAACTCCTTGAGGGTTTATGGAGCATTCCTGCACCAATAACAAACTTAGCTGTAAGGAGGCACGAAATAAAATGAAATTCTAGAAATTTGACGTTATTTTGTCACATTAGCAACGTAATTTCCCACACAAAAAAATAGAAAAAAGAAAGAATTATAAATGAATTTAGTGGCCAGCCGTCAGGAAAACATTCACCAAGGTAAATAGGTGTACAAACAGGCCTCATATACAAGAACATTAAGCAGGTGGACTGAGAGACATACGAAACCTACAAAGACAAATCTGGCTCTTAATTGGAATTCTAAGGGAATAAGTCTAACTTCATTCATTTACCGAAGTTGAACGCCATTTTATCCCTCGAGTTGATCAACAACCTTTTTTTATGGGCACCTCAACCAAAAAATTGGAGGATATTGAAAGTTAAAATTCTCAGATGGCAAGTATTCCCAAAAAAAATTGGAAGTTGAAAGTTAAACTTCTCAGACTGCAAGTATTCCCAAAATTGGCCTACATGAACCTAACGGCTCACAAATGCTACGGAAGCCTCAGACAAATCAAACATGTACCGAAGGGGGCCCTAGTGGCAGAAAATTCAGAATAGAAGGAAAGCATTCAATTTCCATGCTGTACAGAAGTACAATAAGAAACTTCTCAATGGCTATGTATGTTTCTATTAAGGAGTCAAATTAAAGTTCAGGTTTCTCTTTCGGAGTTTGATGATAAGAAAATTGAGAATCCATCCTAAAATCTCCAAGAACTGAGAAATGGTTATGCAGAATTCAGAAAGCTTATCCTTCCTAAATTTTTCAGTTTTATCCAACTAATGCATGTTCAATTTAAGAAGCAGAAATGGAAGTTAAGTTTAAAGCGGAGTTCTATATGTAGGGTCGTCAAGTACTGATGTATAAGAAAGTATCCTTTTCTGTACGGGAAACTAGTCGTCAATAAAGAAGGAAAAGTAATGTATATTTAAACCATCAAGAGGTTGTAAGATTACTGAAGTTGGAGTAGTATCCCTGGAAGATCAAGGAACCCTACATGATACCCAAGTGGTATCTGCCTAGCAAACCCAAGATTTTGGGAAGGATTTAGGGCCTCTAAATACTTGCAAATGAGAAAGTACCACGAGTGACTGTAGCAAACTGTTATCAGGGTAACAAGCCCAAGTCATGTATCTATAGAATGATGGCGAAAATATTAGTATTTAGCGTCCATGAAAAAATATTTTTTCCAAAAAATGATGAGATCAAACCTTAGATAAAGATAATGGTAGCTGCCCCCATTTTCGTTGAAAAGTGCTTGGATCCATAGTTGCTTTTGCATTAAGCTTCAAAGGAGGGGGTGAAGGTGAACGTGCAGGAGCAGGAGCTGAAGAAGATGGTAAATCTAAACCAAGTAAATCATCAATGACCAAGGTAGGATTTGGAGCATATGATGGAAGACTGGAAAGCGGAGATATCAATTCTGATTGTGTATCTAAAGTGGCTAGAGATACAGAAGGAGCATTGTATGCAGATCCATTATTGGAAGGAACTCTACTTTCTTCCTTTTCTGAAGTACTAAGCAAAAGATCGTTATCATTTGCTTCTACTCTCTGTGCGGGTATTGCAATATCCATAGATTCTGTTCCCACTGACAAACTCCCTATCTCTTCCGATAATTCAAATGCCCCTCGGTGTTCTTTATCCGTGAACATGTAAGATGGCTGCAAGAAATTTACAAAAAAAAGGTAGTATGTCAAAATAGCATCAAAGAGTTGTGATATCAAATCCACAACTAAAATAGTATTTATACAAAAACCTATACTTATTTGTCCTGTTCTCTTTTATATCATTATTTGTAGTTTCTCTCTTTGATATTTGCTTATACTCTTTGGTTTCTGCATTCAAGTACATTTTACCATTCAAGAGAATAGCTTCAAATATAGTAATGTAACAGATCCGTGACGTGATGAGCATGACACAAGCTATTGAATTCAACCAATAATAGAACTCATAACAGAACTACAAGTAAAATTACGCAACACACCTTTTGATATACAACCGACAAGCTATTGAATTCGTCAAATATCCGATCTTTGATTTCACTGCTCTGATAATCGGCAAAGACCGAAACTGCTTGCTTGGGAGGATTCACCACACGCTCTGCTGCAGATACATCATATTGCAAAAGCCGGTAGTAGAATAAGGCTCTGTCATGAACATCCTACAGTCAAGTAATCAATAATAGATCATCCTTGTGTATGCTGCTTTTACAACTTCAGTAAATACCACTTTTGAAATTAAAATAAAATAAAATATAGATCCACCAGACCTGATGTGAGTCAGCGAGGCCAGCAGCCAATGCGGCCCCTAGGGCTTTCTGAGTCTCAGGTGGCCGTCTAAAGAAACATTTTACTACTGCGGTGAGAAGATGTAAGCGAACCTGACAAAAAGAAAAAGTGACAATAAACATGAAATCACTTGATATTTGACATAAAATGGCATATAAAAAAGGTACCCCAATTCGTGAAGGAATCAGATAGAGAGTGAACTTTTAAGGTATTAGAAATAAGAGGGGCTTTTTTAGCACCTCAGCTGAATGTTCATCATCCCAGTTGTCGATAAGACTCTCAAGAATATAAGGAGCATCAAGCATGTCTTGAGAATACTCCCCCAGCATCCATATAAGAGCTGCTTTGGCCTTGAGTTCTTGAACATTTTTACTGCTAATGTTTCCAACCACTGCAATACAATCTTGACTCCATTGAGGATATTTTCTCAAAAGATCCTTCACAAGAACCTGCATACGAAATTTAACAGACAACAGTAAGAGACCGTCAATAGTAGCCAACACTCGCTATAGACTTGTTTTCCCTAAGAATATTTAAATTTTCAGTATTTGCAAGAAAATAATATAAGGCACATTTGAAATATCGTTCTACAAGTTTTCCAATGTTCAATGGCCCAACACAAAAGTATGACATTCGATATGCTGTCATTCACGCAGACAGGAAAGATTTTGGAAGCTCTTAGACGTCGACTTGGTGATTTAAAGCAACTTTATGAGTTTGAAGGCATGGTGGTGTAAGGCTGATAAGACGAAGATTGGGACGATTATACAGGAAGTCACCCTAAGTAATAGGGTAGGTCAAAAGGGAAGGAAAGATAGGTAATTGGTAATTTGATTAGAAAGCGACGACAAGTGAGGTAATAGTTTAAGCAACTACATTTGTCTTATCCGACTTAATTGTTTTGATCCTGTGTACGGTCTTCTTTTTTCGGGCCGTTGGCTTGTAAAGCTTCTTCCCATATTGGAAGCTCCTCTTGAGTTGTTAATAAATTCTACCTTCTCAAAAAGTACTTTTATTAACTATTTAAATGAAAAACGACCTTCCACAGAATTAGGAAAATGGTAAAACGGTTACCCTTTGTAAATACTAATAACAATTGGTACTTTTTCAATAATAGAGTTACATTCAATTGTTTCATCTTGTTAATAAGGTGAACTCTTTATTTAAGATTCGGATAAATAAATACCAATTGTTTCATCTCCTTAATAAGGTGTTCTCTTTATTCAAGATTCAGATAAAAGAAATACCAAAGTCTCAGCGGTCACATAGTCCTTTTCCATCTCTAGAAATTGAAGAAGCCTGTCAACAATCGCATTCACATCATACTGTTGTAGTGCTATTTTCCCAACTGCTCGGACCGACTCTCTTGCAATAGGAACGTCAACATTTGCAACATATTCACATAGTTCCGTCACTGAAACAGACTCAATAAAGTCAAGAAACTGTACGGCAAAAATACAC
The DNA here is from genome assembly GCA_014058105.1 of Kingdonia uniflora. NCBI lineage: Eukaryota > Viridiplantae > Streptophyta > Magnoliopsida > Ranunculales > Circaeasteraceae > Kingdonia > Kingdonia uniflora. Next base: position 655,177 of record JACGCM010000115.1, on the reverse strand, counting down.
AAAGGAGAAATAGTACTTGGAGACACCAGAAAGATACAGCTATTACCAACATCAGGTCGACCATAAGCAAGGTCAAACTATGAAATTCTGCCAAGATAATGGTAAAGGGCAGTTTACAATATATGAAGGCCGATATTTGTGATATATTAAAATACATCACGAATTCAGCATATTTTGTTTTCTTAACTATATAAACGTATCGATATAGGGAGCTATTTTGGCAGCACAAGTATTATTCTCAAGCAACTCATTGTTTTATATTATTTAATCACTTTTTGACGCGCATCTCAAGAGTATAAATAATTAAATAACTTCAACAATCTATCATTATTCCAAACAACCCCAACTCTTCTTCTCACTTTCTTAAGCTCACCCATGGCTACTACCACCGCTTACTCTCTTTCTTTCTTTTGCATTGAAGATCGCGAACGAAGTCCTAATGGCGGATCTCACTTTTATGGAGAGTGTTACTTTTTCTTATTCCCCAGTTCTAACCCTTGGTTTGTCAAATCAAATCCCACTCAAAACAAAAATAGGGGTTTACACGGATAAACAACCTTATTAAACGATTCCAGAACTCCATTAAACCCTCTCAACTCATTAATCGTTACACCAAAATTAAAATTTTCAAACCATTTCATGTTTTCACAATTTTACAAGCACCTATCTTCCAGACTCAATTACCTAGCCTAGAAGCAATTAATGCCCTCAAGAGAATGAGATCAGGTTAAAAGAGGGAAAGGCAGGTGATAATAAGTTTTAAAGTCAAATGTCACTGTTACAGCTATTATTTTAGTCGTAACCAAGTTGTTGCAGGAACATTTCTAACTGTATGATTGAGGAAAAAAACCTCCTTAGATTCATCAATGGAGAACCTAAGAGATAGAGAGAGAATTTTGGTGTGAGAAGAGTCGCAGTTAGAGAGAAAAATAGTGAGATGGTCGATGAGAAAGATTGAATCAATGGTCCTTAAGAGATTTGGAGTTGCCTAACGTTAATAGATCTCTAATTATGTGTTTATTATCTCAAGAATAATAATAGAGTTTCTTCGAATAATTACGACTATTTTGGAGTTGCCGTGGAATAATGGGTGGCTTGAGAACCATGGCACAGCAATGGGTCTTATACACGGTTGACATTTTGAACCATGGCACAATAAATTACCCAGGATACTTAAAAATTGTAGATAGAAACCACATTACTTACCAATTTCATAAGTATTGCTTTCATTCGCCACTGCAGTCAACATATCAAGCTTCAGTTTCTTGACATATGATGGCTCATTGTACTGGCAATAGAAGTGTTTGTAATCTGAGGAAAACAGATACGGCGCACGCACCACCAAAAGATGCAAGTGGCTCAATACAGCATAAGATTGTTCTGGACTTCCAGAGCTCACTAGGGTGAGCAGAGGGGCTTTGATACGTTCATACACCTAAGATAAGAATTAACCCATCAGATAAGTCCATGGAAATAGCCACGTTGTTGCTTTTCACGACTATGAGGACAATTCACATGCATATAGTTTTCAAAATAAGAAACCTCCAAAAGCTACGTTTTCACTGAGGGTTCTTTCAATGTGCCTGGCAAAGTTTTAATTTTTAAAGCTGCCACAGTGCCCCATTAATAAAGCCGCAACCAGACAATGATCTTTATCCAAAAAAATGCAGCTAACAACGACTTGGGGGTAGGTGCTCCATATAGTTTTATTTCAAGAAAGGTTCAAATCAAAGATCTTCTCCGTCTCTTACATTTATATTTTTAACTTTTTTATCGTGTGACTGGAGGTTGTTTATCCACTAATGTTTATAATTCTCTAAATCTATCTACAATATTTATGTTATTACAATGATTTTTCCATGCTAATAATATATTTGGCTAGTTCTGGGTTGGTTGTGACCCTCCACCTGGTGGTTGTGACCCAACACCAAGAGAGAGGTCCTGGGTTCGAAACCCCTTGGGGGTTGAAAATTCAGTGAGTATGGATTCCAAGAAAACCAAAAAGGTTACAGATCCCAAAATACCGGCTCGCCTTTCAAAAAAAAAATCTGATTTTAAAGAGGGAGCATGTGGCTAGACTTTGCATATTAGAAGATATTCAAACCTCGCCAATCTTCCAATTGATCAACACATGCCGCTACAAAGAAATTTGTGCAGTGATGCGTTAACCACAAAGCTAAATGTGCATTACAGGTTTGGTACATGCGAATGTGACATTTATTAATGTAAATGCACGACGCGGAAGCAAGATCGTGTTACGTTTAACACTAACCTAATTATCAAATTAGGGTTTTCTTCTAAACTCTAAAAACAAATTAAACACAAATTAAACTAAATTGAACTTTTTGATTCAATAATTAACTCAAACAACCTAATTAAAACATAGAACTAACCTCCCCTTTTATAGAACACAAGGGGGATTAGAATTAGCAACCCTAATTCTAATCTAAATAGAAATCTACTAAAAGTGGGAAAACTTCCTCTTTAACCTTGTGCTGGTGAAACAAGCAAGTCCCTAAATTCTACTTAGCATCCCAGCAATGGAGAGGCTTGAATCAAAAGTACATAAATAAAGATAATCTGTTGACGGTGAGAGCGACCATTAGAGAACTATTCACATCATTTATACTTAAAATGGACCATATATGGCACAAATAACACATTCATTTCTAATATGAAAACTTTACATCCCACTTTCTTTATTTCTAATATAAACTTGTGTAACGAAATACAACAGTGCTCAGGGGCGTCCAGTAGGACTTTCTAGTATTGACTAATAAAGGGAGATTAATTTACTTGCCGATGGACATCTATTATGAGTAAGGTTAAATGAAGAACACCTCAAAGACAATAGATACACTTGGCATACAGGTCTGAAACATATGGATTTTTATATTTAATACAACTATATGGTACAGAATCTACAGATAGAACACCCAGTTCTCAGACTAGAAAGACTGGTGGGGCTTTGTGTTATAATTAATTGAATCATATTAAAAAAAGAGAGACTAGTTTACCTGCTGATGAACATCGTTCATGGATAAGGTCATATGAAGGAACACCTTCGTCGTAGCTAAGACAACAGCACCATTTGCATGTTGAAGCCTATCCTCAAGAAGATTCATGACGTCAAATATCTCATTACTATCAGAAGGTACATATTTGGAGACCAGGTCCAGTACAAGACATTGTGCCCATTCACTGAACTCCTTAATTCTGCAAAGTAAATGGGTTAAGCAAACAGGTGTTAGTATCTAAGGGAGGCAATGTTATAATAATAGCAATGTCATTATAATAAAAATGATCAATCATTCTAATATGGCATAGTATCTGGAGTCCGCATACCCCAAAATATACTACTAAGACCCGACCACCCGTTATGGAGTACATAAGTTTTGTGAGCAATTTATTGATGGTATCTGGAGCAACTAGTGTATACGTATGTTCTTTACCCTTTCATGAGCCTACGCAAGTTTCCTTAAAGTAGCCGTGTTTGGTGTTGAGATAGATACAGATCGAAACAGATCCAAGATCGAGAATCAACAATAGCACGATCGAATCCACCCTATCGATTTCTGTTTTTCTCTTATGTAAGTCTACAGAATATTAATGGCAAACACAATCTAAACAATTCTAAAGCAAAGAATAGTAAAGATTACCTACACACACAAGTTTTAACGTGGTTCGGCAAAATCGATGCCTACGTCCACGGGTAAAGAGATTTCACTTAGAAGAAAGTGACGATTACAACTGATCTCACAATCTCTCTATTCAACCTATATGATCTCAAAACGATGATGATCAACAGGATTTTCTCCTCTCTACAACTCTGCAAAAGCGATGCAAGAGTTTTCTCAAAGCCTCTCTCTTTTTGTCTCTCACACAAAAAATCAAGATTCACTTCTATCTACCCAATTCCCTAGTAGGCTCTTCTATTTATAGGAAAGAGTCCTATTAGAGTTACAATGCAGTTAGAAACGGATGTTCCTCTTTCTGCGGCTAAACCTCCAAGCCTTCAATGTTGTAACCTCTACCTAAAACCAAGGGAAGCCCAACAATCTTCTTCGATGTGGACTTCAACCTCATGAAGAGGGAAGCCCAACATTTAGCGGGAACTTTTAGCTCCAAGCTTTCTCACATGCAACTTTTTCCTAGATTCCATTTTTCCCAGCTTCTGGTAGAAAGAAGCAATTAAAGAAATTATCGTCTCCCTAACAGACACTTTCACATTACTCTCTTTAGGAATGAACACCAGTTGAGAAAACTCAAGGATCAACATCACTATCCTTTCAAACTCCTAGACGCTAAGAGGGCCCTAAAGCCGTCCTCCGATTCTTGCCTCTGAGAGCAAGGACGTTAATGCTCTAGATGCAAAATTGCTATTGAGAAGATGTCATTTCCAGCCACCCTGGTTTTAAGCCAATGGCATATGAGACCAAAGTGCCCCTTCGTATTCTTTTTTCTCTCACAGCACCAGGACACTTAGTAAACTTTGGACCGCGAAATCTCATAGCTAGAGAGTAGGTATTACCGAACTATGTTACATATACAAGGTAGAAAGAGAGTCATCTACTGAGGTAGAAGTTCATTCAAAAGAAAGGAAAGACTTCAAAGATATGGATAGCAAAATACAGGTCTTGGGTATAATACTATAGAATAGGGGCCAAACAAAATAAAATTACGCTAAGTAATTAGTATCAACTGTTGCCGAACGACCAGATCATCAAACCAAATCACCATTATGACTTGAAAACGAGAAACCCAATATAAGGCAATGAATAGGGTTTTTCTTCCCTTTGAAGAGCATATTGTTTCACTTCCTCCAGAAAACCCACCCAATTGTAAAAGGAGTAAGCGTCCAAAAAATCTTTTTTATCTCACTTATGTTGCCTGTAAGTAGGAACAATAACAGTGGTAGAGTGAGTCGTGACACCATCATATTCCGAGAGGAAAAATATTTGAAGTGATATCGTGCATAGGCTAAATTGATGGGTTCCACCTCTCTTTGAAGGTCCTCTAAGAAGAAGGTTGTGGCAAATAAAGGTTGTTGCAACATTGATAACATGAAGTCAACAAACCCCTCCTAATTCAAGCCATAAAATTTGAAATGTAACGTGGAATCTTGGGCAAACACAAGCACATTGCCATATTTGACTTTCATCAGAGCAACCCGTACCAAACTTCAATAACCATTAACTAACAAGCAAACAATATTTTGCTTTGGAATCTCAATCTGAGCACCTTGGCCTAAGAAAAGAAGACAACCTCCAATCTGAGGAGATGAATCTTACCCTTCCACCATGAGATCCTTCTGACAAGACATTTTTAACATTATTTTGCAGCAAAATTTATAGAAAAAGAACAGTAGTAAATGGGCAGACACAAGAATGTTGTTTCTACGATTTTAAGAGACCCCCCTTTAGAAATAAATTTTCTTTTGCAAAGTGCCAATTCCAGGTTATTTCTCCACGACCAGAATTTTGAATATCACCACCGAGAAAATTGATCCCACGTCCCAACAACAATCCAAGGTAAGACATCAGAAGAGAACCAACACATCGACCTAAAGATTCTGCAAGACTTCCCATAGTGGGACCATCACCAGTACCTATGACCATCAAATTCGCAGGAAGTCGAAACACGTTTTTGATATGCCATAAATATTTATTCATGATTTTGAGCTGAGTAGCATCTCACCATAATGAACAAAATAAGCAATAGAGGAACATTATCTCTCAAATCTTTGGAGGTTCAAAAGAGACCAATTTGAGTCCTAAAAGCTGTACCATAAAACCTATCGTGACATAAAACGACAATCCAGTTCTTTCATTTGCAAAATTGAATCCCATAACTAAAGCCTTGTTAAACATAGTAAAAAATCTAGCCGTCAAGACACAAATATGCATCCATTTCCTCCACACTTCCAAACGAATGCACCCACACTTTTCATTTAAAGTAACAGAGTGTGGATATCTATACTCTTTTAGCAAAAGTAAGTAGGGTAATGCCAAACTCTGTATCCCCTTCTTACTTAATGGTTTAGATGACGACTTTCACAAAGGATTGCAAGGCATGAAGACTCTTCTATTTTTCCTCGAGTAAGAATTGGGGAGACAAAAACAAGCTTCAATGAAAAGGAGCAGGTCACATACAAACATGGGAGAGATCAAAGGGATTTTTTTCCTTGGACCAAAGCGTAAGGAGCCTTTATGTAAGCTGACATCGAAGACTTCTAGTGATCTGGGGAGTTGAATGAGAGAACCAACAAAACATGTAAGCTTTTAGCTTGCTCCTCTTTAATGTATATTTCTTGGATGGGGAGGGGACATTTGCCTACTAGGCCCCACTTCTTTAACTGCCTCAGCTCGATTACTTTGAGATTGTCTTTTCATTAATGAAATCTTTTCATTTATAAGAGGATATGAGGGGGGACAAACTGGAACTTACCTTGTATTGTGACATTGACTTGTCAGACCAAGATTTAATAAAACTTAAATCCGAAAACTAACAAAACCAGTTGAAAGTTGTTCAGGTAAGTATCATACATGCATTTCCTTACAATTTACTCATATTGTAATGCCCCGACTAATCGTGTGCATTACAATAAGGTTTTGAGATTAATACTAGGAATATATTTGTGACGTACATTATTGGTAGCTACCTTAGCATTTAACAACCCTAGTATGGAATCGTTCCTTAAGAGTTTAACCCGAGCCTCCACTCACAAAAAAATCAAGATTGTTCTTTTCACGATTGGAGGAAAAGAGTTTGAGAGAGAGAGAGAGAGAGAGGGTAACAACCCATAACTTAAATAAGAGAGACCTTCAACCTACTTCTATCGTGGGAAAAAGAGGAAGGAGCGAACCTTTTGTACGTTATCATAGGAATTGTTGGTGAAATTCGTGGTTTTGCTCCGCCTTGATTTTACGAGGCAAGTGCATCGATCCGTAAACTAATAATGATAGATTATTGCGTATAATATCAGATTGTCACGTATTATAACTTTATTGAGTCGTACTTGTTATGAGCTGAGTTTCTCTTACTGGATTTCATCATATAACTCTTAGAGATTTGACCCATGCTTAATTAAAGAAGAAATTATGTAAATTAGCATACTCTGTTGGTAGTAGAAATCATCATTTAAGTGGAATAGTTTACTTCCATGATTACATCATTAGAGCTTGGCCCACAATAATGCATTGCAATGAAACACAACCCATAAGTATCCGTATTAAAACAGAGTTTTGAGGGAACCTTTAAATAGTTAGACAGAGATTAGTACGTCACTAGCAATCTTACCAGTATAAATCAATGACTAGAGTAATGTGTAAATCCCAGGTTAAAGAATAATCCTTACTTGACAAATCTTAACGTTACGTATGATTAGCCTAGAAAGAGATATGTACAGGTATGTTCATCTTAAGTAGAGAACTTAACTATGATATATATTGAGAGTGACTAATACGCAAATTACATAAGTAATTATGCGTACAGGATTGCATTTAATCCAAAACAAGATATCCCTAAGATGATATGTATACTAAAAGAGTTGGTCAGGTCTACGTTAAGTCTTGACATTTCCATGGGTTTCAACCCCTGAAAGAGCATTGGTCAGGTCATAGGAAATAACAGAGTCCGTGACATTTCCATGGGTTTCAATCCCTGAAAGAGCATTGGTCAGGTCTTTGGATTTCGCAGAACCTTGGGCATTTCCAAGGGCTTTGAGCCCTAAAAGAGACGTTAATCTGGATATGTCTTGGATTATCTTCCGAACAGAGGACGGAAGATTTCTAAAGCATGGTTAAGCCATATGAGAAGACCCTATATTACATACTTTGTTGAGATTAGGCAATTCCTTCTATATTGTACCTTTATCTTTTATGATGAAATTTATGGATTGCGTACTTGCTTAGCTGTGGCTTGCTAATGCCTTGCGCGATATATATTTCAGGATCAGGTCTTTAGCGGGGTGTTCAGGACCGTTAGGAGAGTAGTTGGGAGCGTGCTGTTGCGACACTCTTTTAAAACCTTTTTCGTTTATGTGAGATTCTATTTTAATTCTTTAGTTGTAGCCATGTTCGTGGCAGGCTTGTATAAGTAGTTGGTTGACAGTTGTTGATTGATATTTTCGTTGCGCGTATTTTTGTGTGAATGTAGTTATGTTATTCCTTTCCATTACTACATTGTTGGGGTTATCCGTTTGGGGATGCCCGACCTGTTCACGGCCTTGGAACGCATATTCTGATAAGTTTCAAATTATAAGTTTTGAGACGTGACACATATCCACTTCACTCATTTTCATATTATCCCTTAAATCTATACCGGAAAGCACTGTCAGTTTTTTTTTTTTTTTTTTTTATGAATGTAAATATTATTGATGAAAAAACACTCAAAAAGAACAAAACCAAAGAGAAACAACCGCGCCTTTCTGGAAGGAGAAAAAGCAAAAAGCAAAAAGAAAAAGACTACACCAAGACCCATCAAGTGGAGCCTGTGATAGTCTCCCTCCACTTAATCATAAGCGACTCAACCCATTTGTTAAGAGCTCTTTAACGCTCCTAAAATGTGGCCACAGAATGCCGATCCCAGTAAATAATTCAATCCAAATACTCTCAGCGAAGGGACAAAGAAGAAATAGATGATCAATGAACTCCCCATCTTTTTTACACAGAAAAAAAAATTGACAATAAGAATTTTGCGTTTACGAAGATTGCCAATAGTAAGAGCTTTATTCAAGACCAACGTCCAAGCGAAAAAAGCCACCTTAAAAGGCAACTTAGGAATGCAAATTTTCTTATTAGGAAAAGTTACAGGATTATTATGGGATGGATTATCCAAAGCCCTGTAAAATGTCTTAACAGAGAACACACCCTTAGCGCAATCAATCCAAACCATCATATCATCTTCCCCTGGACAATAATGGAAGCGGGTAAGTTTATCCAAAAGAGAGGTAACGAGGTCCAATTCCCAATCATTCAAGTTTCAATGAAAGCCAAGATTCTACGAAATACATGTACAATCTAAGTTCAACACATCTTGTACTGAGCACTCATGCTTATCTGATAAGGAGAAAAGTAACATATACAAGTCTCTAAGCGACGAGTTAAGAAGCCAACGATCCTCCCAAAATCTCACCCTATTACCAATCCCAACTCTATTCCTAACTCCTCTACCAAAAGTTTTACTAAACTTCATCACTCTCTTCAACACCCCACACCCAAAGGTTTCAACAACCTCCTTACTACTCCACCCAAACACTGTCATACCAAACCTAAAAATAATAACTCTCTTCCACAACCCAACATCCTCTTGCCCGAACCTCCATAACCATTTTCCTGACAAAGCCTCATTTATCCTAGCTAGTCTCTTGATCCCCAACCCACCTTCCTCTCTAGACTCACAAATTTGATCCTAGCTGTCTTGATGTATCTTACGCTCCTCTACCGAATCATTCCAAAGAATTTTTTCACTATAGATTCCAGAGTCTTCTCTACACCCTTAGGAAGAGTAAACAAAGACATAATAAACTGGGAGGCTAGAAAAGGCACTTTTCAAAAGGGTAACTTTCCCACCTTTCGATAGAAATACTTAGCCTTCCACCCACTAAATCTCCTAGAAAATCTCTCAATAACAGGATCCCATAAAGCCTTCAACTTGTACTTCGCACCTAACGGTAACCCTAAATAAGTAGAAGGAAGAGTCTCTACACCACAACCCAAGATCTTTGCTAAAGTGGACAAATTAGGGACCTCACCAACCCCCATAATCTTACTCTTACTAAGATTAATGCAAAGATCGAACACCACCTCAAAATAACACAGAAGACCCTGAAGGAATCGCAAAGGAATCGCAACTGGTGCATGAAAGCTCCAACAAACACTAAAGTGTCATATGCGAACTGAAGGTGCCTCCCCTCAACCTGATCTTGACCAATCTTAAAGCCATCCATATCTTCATGTAACACCGCTCTATTGATCATCCTACCAAGAGCCTCCGCAACTACAATGAAAAAGAAGAGGAACCCCCTGACGAATACCCCTCCTAACAATTCACCAAAATGAGAAAGGGCGCTGAAGAAATACAATTGTTTATCCAACTTCTCCATCTCTCTCCAAAGCCCATCCTACACAACATGTAATCTATGAACTCCCAACTCACACGATCGTAAGTTTTTTCCATATCAACTTTACATACAACCTCGGGAGTCCCCGACTTAACTCTGAAGTCAATACACTCATCAACTAACCAAAATGCCATCCAAGATCTGTCTACCAAGCACAAAAGTCCCTTGCTCTTTCGAAATCACAGAGCCAATAACAACCTTAATTTTAAAAGCAAGGACTTTCGCAATAATTTTATACACGCTACTCACTAAGTTAATTGGTCTAAAATCTTTTATATCAACCGCCCCCTCAACCTTAAAGATCAACGTCACAAAGGTACTATTAGAGCAATAATCTAAAAAACCATTCTCAAAAAAATCTTTCATAACCTCCATAAGATTCGTTTTAACCACATCCCAACAACATTTAAAAAATGCCTTCGAGAACCCATTTGGACCTGGAGACTTGTCTCCATCCATCCCTCTTATGACCTCTAGAACTTCCTCCTCCTTAATAGGAGCCTCCAAAAAAGAAACTTCATCAGTTGTGATTCTATCGAAAACAACTCCATCTAGTCGAGGCCTTAAGTAACAATCTTCAGAATACAGACCAGAGTAATAATCCACGACTCCTTTACGAATATCCTCTTCTTCTTCCAGCAAAACCCCAGCCACCTCCACTTTAGTCATCTTGTTAATCTTATTACGAGCATTAGCCATTTTTATGAAAAAAAATTAGTGTTATTGTCGCCTTTTATCAACCACTTGACGCGAAATTTTTGCCTCCACGATCTCTTCCATCTTCACTATCCTAAAGAATTCATTCTTCAAGGTCCCCCTTCTAATAACTTCCACACTACTCAAAACTCCATCTTCCTCCTTTTTATCCAAATCATCAATCTCATCGAGCAACACATATTTTTGTTTATCGATATCACCAACTGTATCTCTATTCCATTTAATGAGTTCATTCTTCAACATCTTAAGTTTAAGCTTAAAAGTTTTGCTAGGCCTACCCTCTACCACAAAAGTATCCCACCAAACCTTCATCTTATCCTTGAAATTAGGGACCTCTAACCACATATTTTCAAATTTGAACGGCTTAGGTAACCCCTTAGCCATACCACAATCTAAAATAACCGGGGAATGGTCCGAGCAAGTAGCAGAAATTTGGGAAAGTTTAGGAAAGAGATTCTCCCATTCTCCATTGACCAAAAACATGTCAAGACGACAAAGAACCGGGGTCTCCTCATTACTGGTCCACGTAAACTTGCCTCCGGATAACGCTAGGTCCAAAAGAGAATATACTCACCAAAACTACGCATACTCAAATTTAACCTCGTAGCAGTATTCTTTTCATGCACAAACCTAATCACATTGAAATCCCCTCTATACAGCAAGCAGCCACCCCAAAAGAAACTTTTACTCCCTTCAACTCATCCCAAAGGTGTTGCCTAAAATTATCCTCATTAGGCCCGTACATACCGGAGAAAGCAAAACTATCCTCATAACTAATTCAATTACCACACACCGAAACTGAATACCTGCCCACATTAAATTTGTCAAAGTTAAACCCATTTTTATCCCACATCACAATAACCCCGCCCAGCGCTCCTACAGACGTAGAGTCACACCAACCAATATCGTCCCCTCTCCAAACATCCCTAACAATCATAGCATCCATCCTTTCCAACTTTGTTTCTTGGAGGACTACTAAATTAACCTTCCACCTTTTAATAAATTTCTTAATCTTAAACCTTTTTTCACTACTCCCTAACCCTCTTCGGTTCCACGATAAAATTTTGGGGATCATCATTTATAAACCAGATTTTTTGCCCTTCTAGATCTACTCCCCTCACTCACCTCCCCTACACAATCCAAAGACAACACCAAACTAGCCAATTCTCTTACTCCTCTAAGACCCTTAGGATTACTAGCTTCACTTTTGTTATCAACCCCCTTTCCACATAAGTCTAGCGGCTTCCTTCTCCCTACCGCCCATAGTCATGCCAACTACTTCTGATATCCCGCTAAAATTGTCTTCAATCCATTTTAAAGTTAGATCATTGACAATAACACACTCATCCCACCCGCCTCTAGCGGGGTAACATACTTCACTATATCTAACACTTCACCCCTTAGCAACCCTACACCATTTACTTCCCCTCCACCTTGCACTAAAAAGTCTAGCTCCATCGTTTTCCTTCCTATTGATAATCGACAAAGCTCCAAAATCCTAAGACAACATTGTGTCCCCTTTATCAGATAAGCCAAGTACAAAAGAATCAAAGGCTTGACATGTGGTCGAGGTCATGACCTCCTCAACCACCTCACTTGAATCATAATCAAGGCCTATATTGAAACAACCATTATTGACCGAATTGGGACTGATTTCCTTGCTGGATTCAACATTTATAGCTACCAGTTCATTATCCAAGGATTGTGAAAGGCCTTCATTTGATTGAGCATGCCTGAGGCGAGCCCCCTGCGAACACAAATCAGAATACGGGATATTAACAAGGGAGTCCAAACAAATAAGAGGAGCAAGAGAAGGAAAACCGGTAGATGGAACCATTTCTCTGTTGAGGTTGAAAATAACCAGATTGAATAACTTACTGAAACCCAATAACTTCCACCTTGTCGTATCAAAACCCTCTGGAAATAATAGTGTATTCATGTTGATTGAGGCATGGAAAAACTTCACACTAATGTATCGCCTTCTCTCATTAGACAATATTTCAAAAAAAAATTGTGCTCCCCTCACAATAAAGCTTTCTCTTGAAGTCCGTACAACATGGCCTGAGGATCACCAACTTTGCCATATCGGTCAACCAAAGTTCCTCTGTTGTCGAGATCATGATCTTAAAATGCAACCTAGGACTACGTTCCACAATCTTATACCGTTTTAAACCCTTATGAATAAACCCCACCACTGAAACAAATTTGTTGCCTACTTCGAACATACGCACAATAGAATCTGCATTTGGGTTACTGGTTCTCGAACTAGAAGACTTTATATCGCCGCAAACCCTAGAATGAAACTCAGAGCAATCTTTGTTACCACCTACCTGGTCTCTAAGGGCCAAAGCAAACGCACTTCAACCTCTGCCATCTTCTCCAAACGGGATGAGAATAGAGTGAGAGTTTTGAAACTTAGACACCACCGACAACTTAATACACTTCCCTATTTGGTTGGATAAAAGCGTGGAGAGACACTCCACCTCCACACTCACATTGGTTGCAAGACACATTGAGAACTACATCCCTACTAGCCAACTCCAAAAATTCTTTGTAACACCATTCGGACTGTGGAAATGAAAGTGATATCCTTTGTTGAAACGCCATTCCAACTTCATCTATCCACACCTTCGAGTTTTTTCTGAGAAACCAAAAAAATTTACCCTCTATCTTAACGTGTTTCCATGCCTCCATTAAACCAACTCAATCCAAACTAAAAAGGCACAAATTCTTCCATCTTCCTTACTAACTAAGCAGAAGCACCCAACACTCAAGCCTTCACTCCAAGAAATACCAGCAACACCACCTTTAAGAAGCTGAGGGGAGAATTAGACCACAACCCACCCTTTCACTTTCACAGACCTAGCTAGAAGAAAGAACCCTTTGGGAGGGCCACACCCATCAAGGAGATAGAAAGAAGGCACTTACACTGGATAGGAAAAATAGAGAAAAAACCACCAATCACCACACCTTCTCCAGAAGAACAAGAAACACCCACAGTGACTAGATCACCAGTTAGCAGACCCACCCACTGAAATCTACAACTATACTTTGAAAACCTTGATACCCAATTCAGTTCAGAGAGAGAGAAAAACTGAGGTCTCTAAAGTCCCAAGTTGCAGAAGTTAAGGGCTTTGAAAAACCACCTGAAGAGAAGAAAAGTCTGTCACGGCCACACCCCTGAACTAATAGCAGAAACCCTTGCTTTCTAACAGCAGAAACCTTCAAAAGAACCTCTTCGTTGCAGATCTGTAGCTTTGATTTCCAAAATTTGACAAAAAGAGAGAGATCCCAAAGAAAATTTAACCCTAGAATGTTAATTACTACAATTGTTGTACGAAGCATGGCCTCCGGCCATGGCCGGAGCAAAAACCAGACTTCCTTTCAAACCTTTCTAAAAGAGGCAAGTAGCTATGAAGAGGAAAATGGTATCCACCTTGTTTTTACCAGAAGTAGAAAGAGAAGCCCAAGATCTTTCCTTGAATTACTACCCAGATCTCAATCCATGGTTCTAATCTAATTTCGAGTTAAAAGACAAGTATACCCTCCAAGTTGGGAATGAGATGGGAAAATTAGGTGGGAGCTCTAAAGTTTAAAAAGTAAAATCACCACACTGTCAGTTTCCGTCAATAAAAACATACTTTAGTGACCAGCAGACTCAAACTCAAGTTCATATAGTAATAGCATGGTTTGCTAGTCAAAATTTATGATCAGAACCTAAGAAAGTAGAAGAAATCACTCACCGGTTCAAGAGGTAATATATTACTGGCTTGCTCAGCAAAGCTTCTCTCTCTCTCAAAGCTTCCTCAGAGGTACTTGCTTCCAAGCTCCAAATCTCTTGTAAGGCAGATAAACAGTTTGCAACTACCTAGCAACCATTGTGGACAAAATATTTAATTAATATAAAGACATCAATCATAATTTTAAAATTTAAAACACAAACATAATAGTAGAAATAAAAAATACTAGTTTATTAACACTAAAAGCATATCGATGACGAAATATAAACAACTGTTTTGAGTAACTATTTAATGAAGAAGGTATCTTATAGAGTTTATATTTGTTTGAAAATGAAAGAATGAAAGTACAGGCATAAACAAGCAAACTAAAATATTCTGTTCTGAAGATAACAGAAAAAAAAAAATTATTCTCTTGAAGCTTTGTTAACAGCCTAAAGGGAATGAATACAAATTGAAGACTATGGTTTAACAGTTATACAATCAAGCTTTAGATTTGCTTTGTTGGTAATTTTTCTCTGCTATTTCAGCAACGGGGACTAAGAATGTATGTTAATTTCGGAAGTCCACATCTCTCACAGACTGCCATTAAACTTCAATGAAGAAATCACGTTTTGTGGTAACGAGACCCCTGATTGTGTAGGTCCCCCTCATTATAAAGAGAAGTTAAAGAATCCAAACATGAAAATTTTCATGGACAAGCGGCTCAAGAAAACACTCAAATCGTGACTTGGTGTGAAACATAGATCAGGAGATAAGCATTATTGATAAAACAAACTTAGAGAATGCTAAAAAACCGCCTTTAGCTCCATAAAGAGATGGGTGACTTCTGTCAATTTGGAATGTACCTGTGAAGGAAGAAAGGATGGGATGGAAGGATATAAAGCAACTGGGTCACATAGCTCAACTCTTTTTTTCTGTAAGAGTTGATAGGAGTTAGTAAAGTGCAGTCTTCTAGCCATTTAAGAACTTCAATGAGAACCTCCTTCTTTAGCATGGCTCCAATGATACTTTTGTACCATCACCCCCCAAGATCCCAATAGCCAAAATGATTTTCCATTTCCAGTCAATCAGGGTCCTTGTTCCCAGGTTTAAAACGGTCACTTTGACGGAGATCTGTAGTGGGCAAGGGGATCTTTTCATTCAACATATCTCTGGTGAAGTATTCATTACAAATGAGTCAGTCTATTTTCATCATGTTTGCAAATTCCGTGGTTTTTAGAGCAGTTTGAAGAAGCTAGATCATGAATATTCTTGTCTCTTTTGGTAGTCATCTGACTTTTCAAGAGAGCTAGGGCACCTAAGCGAGGTCTCTATTGGCTTTATCGTGATCGAAGCTTTTGTTAAGATGTGTTTCGAAGATCTTCCTATCGGCTTTCTAGTTCATTATTGTGGTTGAGGCTTGGTATGACACGTTTAAATGTCTCCGCCTTTACTATTATAGAGGTTTCGGCTTGGAAGATTCACCTTCAATTGGCGAAAGATTATCTTGTTATTTGATGTTGGTGCATCTCAGCTATGGTTTCTTATAGGGTTGTTCTTTTCCGGATAAATGGAGAGATTTTATAAGTCGAAAATCTTAAAGCCAAAGGCTATAAAGTGGAAATTGATGTTGTACAGGGATGATCAAATATGATGACCTCGAAGCGACCTCAAATCCATAAATGAAAAAACCTAACCTCAAATCCATAAATGAAAAAACCTAACCTCAAATCCATAAATGAAAAAAACTAAGTAACGAAATCTATGCAATTGAAAGACCTCAAAAAGCAGGGGAGAAATTAGGTGGGTGCTTCCAGGATCGGTCACCGCCAAGAATTTGGAGAATAACGTTTATAGGTAGGAGTGAAAGTAAGTTTTTCCTGCATTATTGTTCGTCGCCCCACAGCATCAAACCAAGCTAACTTAGTAGGTTAAAAATCTTTAAGTTGATCCAATTGACTTAGGGTTAGATGGTAGTTGTCACCGAATTTTTTATATTTTCAAGTCTTTCTTTGTATAATACATTGGGTGCTACCTAAAATAGAACCCTAGTCAAATGGATCAACTCAAAGATTTTTATCCAGCTAAGCTAGGATCAGTTTGGGATCGGGGGACAAATAACAATAATAGCACAAAATCAGTTTCAGCCCTATATTAAATTTTCAAAATTCTTTGTTAGTGTGTGTGGCACACCATAAATTTGCCCCTGATCCAGATAAACATCATTCAAAAATCCTCCAAACACAATAATCTTCCCATGGACGTATGGTTGTTATGCTATCTATTACAGTTTGTTACACACAAATGGTGCTCTATGGGATTATTTTGATGGTCTGGTCATGGCTGAAGATGTTAAGCAATACTGCTTTGGACAACGAGGTATTACAAGCACACATCCATCTGGGGAATAGTATCGTGAAATCATTGGGTCTGTTGATCACATTCATGTTTGTTGGAAAATCCAGGAACCATCACTGTCAATACAAACATCCTTGTATAACAGCAAGAGGAACTTAACAAATTTTAGTACGCGGTTAAGGTGGCATTTTGCTTAGTTTTACATTCGTGAAACCCACCTCTTTAGGGCAGTTTATAATGAGTCAATTCCTCTAACCAACTACCACTGGAATTCATCTTCACCTAGATTCAAGTTCGTAATTTACGAATAATGTACCTAATTTCCAGTACATCGCACACACACGCACACTCTCTCTCTCTTTCTCCAAAATTTCTAATTTAAGTGTGTTCATGGGACAGGAAGACAACGATATTTTTTTTTATAAGATGACTAGAAATAGCTCTAGCTCATTGTTGTTTCAAAACCTTGTATGTTAAATTGATTTTGTGAGTTTGGACATTGGATTTCAAATGCCTAAAGCAAAACCAGCTGTTCGCAAGTCACAAGTCTACTGAGGAAGGTTTCACAATGATGCAGTTCATCCAAACTCCTACAACACTTTCTTTCTTTGTGAAAATCTTTATGTTAAGAAACCTAGATATGCTAGTATCGCAGCTCACACCACTATAACTCCATGCCTCAAAGTTAATTATTCGTGATTTGCTTGTTTCTTCCTATAACTTCATAACATCCTTAAATGATGTTTAAATTTCTGCCTTAGTTGATACTGTCAGAAGGGAAAATATAAGAATCCCACACGGATCACTAATTACCTCCGTGCACCACAAAGCTTAGTAGCAAGTGAAGAACCATTAGTGTTCTGTTTGTACCTACGACATCAACTCAGACTAGGGAAACTCAAATATACTCGCCACTAACCTCAGGCGTAACATAGTTGATTTTTCTACTAGCAATTTAATTCCCAAACAAGAATAAGAGACAAATTTCAAGCAAGAAAATAAATGTTGGGAAGAGTAAGTTGTGTGGCAGTCGCTACCCCATTACCCGGTTTTCTCTTCGCACCATGACAACTGGTTTCCAGACTAGATGTCCTCCTAACACCTGACTTAATTGGTTGAACCTAGAAGTGGGAAGGGGCTATAATTTTGGGGGTTTCTTGGATTGTGAGTTCAGGGGGATGGACGTTCCATCTAAAGGGACTTTTTTCTATTCAAGATGGCCAGAAATTGTATGCAAACTAAGATCATATTAAAAAGAAGAAGGATTCTAATCCTACTCATACGTTATGTGTAACCTTAGATGAGATCACTGATCACTTTCTATACCTATCTGGTGTGACACAGGTCTTTGAAGACGGTTTTCTTATGCTGTGAGAAAGCACATGAGGGAACCCATTGCGCTATGGGTGGGTATCATGGAAAGAGAGAAATGCATGGCATTTTGACAATAAAGCTGTTAGACATGTTGCCATTCTTTTGTATTAGTCTTTCACCTCCAAAATTATTAGGAGCTACATTGAGAATTACATTGCCAGATGGAGGGTGTCGATTCTCTTTATATCGATGTGGTTGGTTCTTGTGCCCCTATTATGGAATTTTTTTTTTTTTTCGCCTCCATGTATTAGCCTTTCCAACCTATAAAGACTCTCTTCCCTCCAAGTATCTCCATAAGCACTGTGGCCTGTGCTTCTAAAGCTATATTGACAAACTTGGGTTCCAAAGACGAAAGCCGTCAACTTCTTTGGGGTCAGCCACTTACAAATGTTGATCACGATTTCAATTGGGCTTTGGCGAGAGATAGCACCCAAGGAACTAAAGGTCGAGTCAAACTCGCCATCCATACTTAACTGAAATAATAACACTCCCCCAGGACTGAACACAGTTATCACGGTGTAGTTCCGATCACAAAAAAGATTTAGATTATGAACTACCATTCAGTATTCAGCCTCTCACTCTCTACTCTATCTCGGGTTTTCTTCTACTTAGCTATTAATGTAAGAAGTACATGAACTCTAAAAAATAAAAAATAAATAATAAAAAACGAAGAGTTTGAGCTACCTGAGTATCAGGATCATTAAGAAACAAATGTTTAAGCAACTCGGGAAAGTCCGCATCAATACAAGTAACCGCCGATATATGATACAGCTTCAAAATACCCGTTGCCGCAACCATTCTAACATAACTACTTTTATCCTTCAAACCTGACCCCAAAGGCCCGACCAAATACTCCACCAAATTCGCAACCCTCAACCCACACAAACTCCTCAATGCAAGCCCTCGAATCATCGGATCCGCATCTCCACAATCCTTCTGAAGAAAATTAATCGTTAGCAATGCCAGATCAGGGTTCCCTTTTGCGTAATTCCCAACATATAGATAACACATCTTCTTCAAAACAATGTCTGATGTTGCTGAACACATAACCATTTCACTAAACAACGACGAAACATCGATACCAACTGTCATGTATGAGATCACTTTCTTGAAGAGTTCTCGCTTCGAATCATCGGTACCTGGAGCTCGACTTCCAGCGAGATTGCGAAGTTGGAGCTTAAGATCTGAAACTTCTCCTTTACTGATGATAATAAGCTTAAATTAGGGTTTCAATTTAAGAAATTTGTGATTCATGATGAAATGAAATTGTACTTACCCAGATGGTTGAGATGGAGATTGAGACCTTTGATTTTGAGCTGGAGGAGCCATGATTGATTGAGCTTGATCAAGAATTAGGGTTTGAGAATGCTGATTTGAATTAGGGTTTTACAGTGAAATCGACAACGAAGAAGAATAAATTTTTGCAACAAAAAAAAATCGGTTTTGTTTTTGTTGTGGTTAACTTTTTGATCGGTTATGTAATTTGTTGTTTCGTTTCTACCAAGTGCATCTACAACGAGGAGTGAGCATACCCAGCAGCTAGGTGAGATGGGAACGGGGTGGAAATCGCTTTAAACTTAGCCTGTTGGTCGGCCAGAGACCATGGGGTGATTTCGAAAAAAGTTACAAATCGTGCGTTTTATACTGAGCGGCTAATTGCAACTATCATGACGACGACATGTGTTCGTTCCTACTTCGTAGATAGTGTTGCGCCCTTCTGAATTGCGCGACAAATCAATGTTGAAAGTGTCGCAATTCAGAAGATCGGGTCAAAGTTTTCACCCCACGTCTGTTCTTAAATGTTGGGAGATTTTGGTGGTCGTGGTGGATTTTTGGTTAAAATGTGGTTTTCGACCCACCTTGCTTATATGAATGTTATAAATATTCAAGTGTGTGTTTTTTTTTTTTTTTTTTTTTTTTTTTTTTTTTTTTTCGCCTCAATTCAAATTCAGACTTACAAACCGAGCATCCTACTATATTCCACAACTTCGAATTCCATCAGTCAAAAATATAACTTTAGTACCAACATTTGAGTTAACCTCCTGAGCTTCTTGTGGTATCATATTAACCCCGAGGTTTGCCGCTTATCGTATTTGGACCTCTTTTTAACAGCTTTCAGTCAATTGACCGATTTTAACTGCAATCTGATTTAACAAAAAGGTCATTAAATAATTGTCAGATAAAATTTAAATGACTACAGGCCTGTCTATTTTGTTTGTTCTGGGTTTGCGGTTATCCTAACGAGTTACTCGTCAAGGTTTCTAAATGCGCATGTTTCTTCTAAGCCTGCACCTATCTGACAGGGTGGGTCTTGCTAAGACACATGGTTACCTTGGACGCCCTGTCGCTACTGCTAGACCATGGTCACCGTACTGTATTTTTTAGGGTAGTGAGTCATGTTATCGCCGAGGTATCTGGTTACCTAAGATACTTTGTCGATACTGCTAACACCTGATCACCTTACTGCTTTTGACATTATCGTGTCAACTATCGCCTAGGTATTTAACTACCTAAGATGCTTTGTCGTTATTGCTAGCATTTGGTCGCTTTACTACTTGTGATGATGGTGAGTCATGCTAGGGACTATTTGCACGTTCCTTCGAGATATACTCCTCGTATCCCGATGATCAACCTTGTAACGCCGGTTCTATACTTGGTCGCATGCGCCCATTATTTAGACGCGCCTAGTGGTGTCTACTTAGTGGGGGCGGGCGACCATATCCCTACAATTGTTATTAGTTGATTTGATCATGCTTTAGGTAGAAGTTTTTGCATGCTGATGTCTTCCCCCTGTTAATAATCAAACATAGTATTAGTATGTAGATACACGATAAGAAATGATCACTTCCTCGAGATAAACACATCAAATTGAAAAATATGAAATTTTGGTTGTTCACATTAATTATACCGTTTATATGTAGGAAGCTAGTAATTCCACGTGACTAATTGATAGAGACTCGACTTTTTGGTCTGGCTGACGCAAATATCTTTTCCTCATGTGAAAAAAACCCCAATTTTATGTCTTCCTCGTGAAAGTTTACCTCCTCCTTCGTTTGACCATTAAAATCTAGAGTACTGCTTCAAAGTTCAAACTATACAACTCAAAATCTCATATGATGATATGGCAGTTTATAGTACTACTTTGGTTATACATCCAAAATCAAATGTCGTACTACAATCAACGTACTCTTTCTTAAACATGGTTTAGTCTGCTGTCTTGGTACATGTCATTTTCTTTTTATCATCTACTTTAAAGTTTTCTCTCATATCCATTTTAAAGAAGAATGGTAACCTCTATGATATTAAAACTTCACAAAGCGGAACTTCCATCTCTGACCTTCTTTTTGCATACGAGAGTTTTGTTTTTTGTCGCGTTAACATGAAGGAAGTGGGAGCCATCAAAGATGCCCTTAACATGTTTAGAAATGTCTTTAGGCAAGAAATCAAATTGATAAATCGTGTATTTAGTTTAGTAAGAACTGTCACCGTTGTCATCATCATCTAGAGGCTTTTACACGTCAATGTCACGTCGTTGGAGAAAAATATGCATTGACGGTGGGGAAGCCAAAAGTTTTTAGTGCATTTAGGAGTTTGTACATTTATATAGGATGTAAAAAAATAGATTTCACTATAACCTTGTGTACCTTGTTGCTTTTCTTTCGTCTGTCTTGGCTTAATATATTGATCATTCCTTTAAAGCAACCGATGTAGAGTCGTCATAGTTTGAGAAAAATATATGATGTGGACTCTTTAATTTTATCATTCATCCCACAGACTCTTCATTAAAGTAAACAAATCAAAGTTATAAAACCCATGTCTCCTAGACCATCAAATGAGAAAAGACTAAATTTCCAAACCAATTTTCACGTAATGCAAAACATTTTTCACGCACACCCAATCTCTTGTGTGGCTCAACAATTTCTCTCTCCTATCTCCGCTACCTTAATGAGAGAGTGTCTATTGAAACATAAAATAACTACCCTCTCGGGGAGGATAAGAATGTGATTTTTAGCACTTTATCCTATTTATTTAGCTAAAGGAAACTGCACCAGATGTTCTCAAAACAAAAAAGAGCATCTCATCACAAATTGTCATTTTTTTGTCACAGTATTGAAAAGCATGTCATTCAAAAGACTTTGCTTTGTATACTGAAAATATTTGTAATAAAAAATACTTCAGATTCTTGTAATGTTTATTGATGTAAACAACTCCTAATGCACGTCGTCTACTTGTTGACAGTCTCTTTTTATTTTAGCTTATTTGATTAGGGGTTTAACTACTAGAGTTGCTTATATTTTAATGTCTAATTAGATTATAATTTGGAAAGATAGAAGACTTGCTATTGTAGGAGGATTAGGGTTGAGGCCTTAATGAGAGGTGGGGTGTAGGTTTATTTATTGGTTGTGATTGAATAAAGTTCAAGGTTTAGCCATAATTTAGTTTTAGGTTGATTTTAGCGTAAAAAGACTTATCGATTTAGCTTTCGCGTTGAGAGTTTACGCCAAATTGGCATCAAAGTGAGATTAATTCTTGGGTTTTCATGGTGTTTGTTAGGGTGATTCTCTATTGATCATTGATTTGAAATTCAAGGAAACAATTATGAAAATCGGGATTTTTTCCAACTGCTACAGTAATTTTAGCGTCTCCTACAATTTTTTTTGGCAACTGCTATATTGATTTCGTCGTCTGCTACAGTGTTTTCAGCATCGTCTGCAATGATTTCAGTATTTCTACAGTGATTTTATGTGTTATTTGCTACAGTGATTTCTGGTAAAAAAGAATTTTTATTTTTTTGTTCGTTTCATGTTTAATCATATTTTTTTTTTCTTCTCTATGGCGAGTACAAACCCAATGGGGAGACCGCCTAGTCTTGAAGCACGTGTCGAGCGTATCGAAGCGTCGGTATAAATAATTAAATTAACGTTCCAAAATATGGAAGTGACGGTCAGTAAAATTTCCTTTCTTTTTAGTTACGAGGTAACAAATTTCTCTCTGATATTTGATGTTGTTTGTGACGCTCACCAACGATATTTTGATGATGGAGGATTACCCCCAGTATATGATGAGTACTCGGATAACTATAAGTACTTGGGATCTTTAACTGATTGGGATTACAACAACTTTTTAGAAGAGAAAAAGTTTCAATTTATAGATTTATCGGCGTTTATTGATCCAACTTGGAAGGACTTTGAAGTTCGTTATGCAAGTCAAGCGACATGAAAAATACATCAATTACAAGTAATTTTTGGAGTACGTCGTTTGCTAGGTTTTGGTTTAAGGCGAAGTTATAAAAACACTGTCGCAACATCAATTGTTACATCGGCTGGATATGACAAGTTTCAAGGTAGAATCCAAGGGTCAAAGCATAAGGCGTACGGAATTGTTGATTTTTACATGCAAGACGAGTTTGATGATTTTGAAGGTGTTACCAAGGTGGTATGAGCTTCGTCAGAAGCACGCCCGGTTTGATTTCGTGATCGAAATTTTTCGAAGACGGAGGGATTTGATGTAAGCAGCTCTTAGTGCACATCGTCCACTCATTGACGGTATTGCTATTGTCGTAGGATTAGGGTTAAAGCCTATATAAGAAGAAAAAAAAAAAAAAATAGGGGCGGGGGGGGGGAGTTTATTTCTTAGTTGTGATTGAATACAAGGTTTAACCCTAATTTAGTTTTAGGTTGATTTTAGCGTAAAAGACTTCTTGATTTAGCTTCCGCGTGAGAGTATATTTCCGCTCAGGTGAAACATGCCTACACCTTGAAATATGAGATATTTTGGTCAGGAATTCATCATGGGTGGTGGTTGAGTAGTTCGATGCCACAGGGGGTTAAACTAGCTATATATGAGGATGGATAGACTCTGTTGAAGTTTACACCATCTTTAATTTCATCTATAATGCACTCTGTATTGGAGTTGGGGGTTGTCTTAGTCCTGAAATCTGTTGGATGAGATACTAATAAGGTCTACTCGACTCCTGTCAACGAAATTTATCTACTAGACTAACCTTCACCTCTCAGTAGCAGCGAACACAAGGGTAACACTTCCCCATTTAACATAAACACAAATTTTACGACAAACATGGAATTTGGATGAACAACACAAAGCAAAAATACAAAAAAAGAGAGGAGAAGAATGCAGTTAAAGATAGTAAACAAGATAATATCATTTCACTAGGAAAATAAAAATGTGGTTCTACAACTAATGATTACACAAGGAAATTGACATAAAACTAGAAGTACCAAATTACAATTTCCTACTAGCGCCTATATAATAATCTTCGAGTAGCCCAAATACGCAATCTTCAAGTGCAAGCTTCCAGTCTTATCTTCAAGTGCAAGCTTCCAGTCTTCTATGGGATTTTCCCCACAACGGCAACCTCAAAAGAGTAGTTATTTCTCCAGGGACTCCCCTGATAGATTACTGCCTCAAAGGTCTATTCATGCTTTGTTAACAGGGGTAAGCATCTTTCTACACTCAAGTTTAACTCTTTCTATCAGCAACCACGCTTTCTCACATAGCTTTGCATAATTTAAAATTGGATACAAAAAAAAAATAAAAAATCCTGTGTTTTCTCTGTTGCCATAAGGCTCATATTGTGGAAACATCTTGATAAGCTTCCCGAAACATGGGAATATACAAGGTCCAAGATTTGAAGTGAAGAAAGACAACAAAGTTCCAATGGAATACTTGGGGTCAAAAATGAGGAAAGAAATCAATTTTACGAGTTTGGAAAAATAAACTTAGGATAAAGCACCCTTTTAAGGAATTACTACTTATAAAAAAAAAACTAAATGCAATAGATCCAGATGAATTTACTAAAGATCCAGATATCTATAATGTTGAAAGACAAAGATAGTTTTCACAAATTGCATAATATTTGAAGGTAGTGGGGATCCCCAATTAGGTACTGCTATTGTACAAGACTAGAAAGTTATAAACCCAATTAGGTTCCAGATAAAACCCAATTAGGTACTGCAATAATAAAGATAAGAACTGTAAACTGTAAGAGCAGTTAAATTCTGAATGACACTTGTAATGGGACTATGGAACTCTCAGACAAGATGGGTCAAATTGGACAACCAGTTGGGTGTCCAATAAACGAAAGAGTTCCAAGAAAAATCAAGCACTTCAACTCTCAAAGAGATGAAAATACTGACATAAGATGGTGAAGGGATTTTGTAAAGATCGCACCCAAATTGACGTAACTCAAGTAAAGAAGGAAGCAAGTTCTATACCTAAAGCCAATCAGATGAGTTCGTAAGATCCACTTCACTTTTGTCAAGGTATTGCATAGAAGAGAGACTAGATAACCACGAAGAGCCATAGAGTTGAGACGCCTTGTGCAATTGGCTCACTTATGTTTGCAACAATTACCTCCTACTGCCCAAAAACGAAATCGAGCTAGTCTCTTTGTTTCATTGCAATATACTTTGACAAGAACGGTTTGCCCTTGCCTAAGCTTAAAGTAGTTAACACACACAAGGACAAACCGTATTTCTTCATGGTAGAAAGCTCACCCTTGGTGAACTGAACTGGATATCTTCACCGATTCGAGACTGGAACCAGAATTCAGTAACAGCTTCAACAACACATAGCATATCTCCAAATTTGCAAATCATAAATCCTAGCAAAGCTTCAACCACCATTGCTGCTGATGGATGGTTTCAGCTAGAGAAGAATAGATCCAACTACTCTCAGATACTTATACTACACCTTTCTTGTTTATATCTAATTAATTGGTTGGGCTAAAAACAAAGTGGCTTAAGTGGGAGTTGGTGGGAAGAGATAAGGTTTTTGACTCTTTCTGTATAATAAGGACATGTTCATGTGACCTAACATGCATTCTTTAATTTTTCTTTACAACAGATCTTGTGCCCTGCTTGGTATTCTGTAAATAAACACAAATCACATTCATTCCCTTTACTTGTAGGTATAGGTCCTTGGAGGAAGCTCTTCAAACCAGGAAGAAAACGATCCCACATAAAATCTTTCGAAGGAATGGATGTAAGGGAAATATTGCGGGGAGCATGCAGGAAAAAAATTAGCACCTTTAGACATTTCATGGAGAACAACAGTTGTGAAAATCAAGAAAGATAAAATTATCTGCAGAAACTCGTTTGTTCCCTGCAGATCAAGCAAGACCAAGATCGTAGAATTATGTGCTTTGTGCAACCACAAACTTGTGAAATTTCCTAAACCCAAAATATAAACCTAGGAATTCTTTTACTTTCTGTAACAAAGTTCAGTCATGAATCACTGTTCACTGAGACTACTCTTATCCTAACTAATTTATCTAGCAAAAAATAACCTCGATATCTAAAGAGGAAACCACATCAAGGATTGACCAAAAAAGAAGAGAGGGAATCATGGAGATTCATTTATAAGAATTTAATCTCAATCAACTTTCTTTTGTTTTATATATTTTGCTCAAAGTATCCTCCTAAAAGTTAATTACAGATATCTGATCCAGCAGGCTCACCTAATTAGCTTGCACTGCCAGATTCAAGCCTAGGCGAATGAAAAAATAACTACGTATAAGATGTAAAACACGAAAACACTAAACTACCTCAAGATGAGAATGCAAAATCAATGACTTTGCAAATCAAGCACGGGAGGAACCTTGCAGTGTCATCTTCTTCCTTCTTCCTTCTTCCTTCTTACTTTGCAAGCAACCTTAGTGTATCTACATCACTTCCATGTGTCCAAACTTCTGCTTATCCTCATGCATCTGCTTAACGACATCGTCAAGATCTGGAAATGCCGATAAAAGCAGCAACTCGAGAAGATTGAATGCCAGCTGCTTTAAACAAAGCTGAGACTGCAAAATACAAATTCAACAACCAAGAAATAAACTGTGTTATATACATCAGGATTATACATCCAACAGCTGGTCTCTGATACAATGTATTCATGGTCATGGTCATGGTCATGTTCATAGTCATAGTCATAGTCATAGTCATAGTCATAGTCATGGTAAAGGAGATATATCCTTGAAATCTAAGAAAACAACTATAGGGAGATGTATGGATTAAAATACAGACGTCCTGTGATAAATTGGGCAAATATTTTTTAAAATCAATCATTCTCCTTTTCATAATATTCGATTATTTATTACATCAAATTTAAATAAAAACTAAATTAGCATAATACATTACATAAATTGTAAACAGAGTTACACTCTGATCAACTGTCTAATACACTTGACTTGGACTTCCACCAAACATGCCTAAAGATAATTTCAAAATAAAAAAATACTATTCACATTGTTTTCAAAAAAAATTCTAGATGGTTGGCATAACATTGGTAATTGGGGATGGAATAGGAGCATCTAATGGGTGGGTTTTGGTTTAATTCCAATGGAGGCTACTGCTTTTGAGTGGTCCGGGCGGAAATTAGCTCTTTTAGACAATAATAGTGCAATACTAAGTTTTAAATTCTTATACATGCAGGATTTACTCCTTTTTTTTCTTTTTTCTTTTTAAGGAGGAAGCTGGGGTTAGACAGATCCCACCTGACTTTATTATAATCACACAAATTTACATCCTAGGATAAATTTTGTTCTTTGCATCATCTATACATAGGTTGAAGAGGGAAATAGGAAATGTACAAGGAAAAAAGACATAGTCTTCAATAACATCCATGACAGAGGCAACGTAATCTGCAAGATTTACTCCTTATTAAGGAAATGGCTGCACTCTATCAATTTGGGGGTCTATGGACAAACTAGATGTGAATGAAAAGGTTCCAAGTTGTGAGGAAAGTTAGATTTAATATCAAATAATCTTCTTCTTACTTTCCATAAGGTTTCTATATCGTTTCTTTCAGGTGTCAAATATGCTTTTCAAGAAAAGATACCTGAAGGAAAAAGTAAAGATCCTTGGCACTTCTTTCATACTCTTTACGACCAACAAGACCTACGAGAGCAGCTGGAGCATTATCTGCAAGTAAAGGAGGAGATCTGAACGCTTCAATAATGTAAGGATGGTAACATATATACAACCCCAGAAAAGCAGCTCCAAACTTGCATTCCTCTTCAGCTGGCCGATTATATTTTGTACTTCATGTAATACAATATGCTCTTATTTTTCTTAATATGCATTTAAAATATGGCAGATTGGTAGTGTATTTTCGGATAATGTTCAGCATTGGGAGGGAAATCATCGCCAAATGGCTCAAAGGTGAGATGTCTCTTGGTCTGCACTTTTTTTACCTCATAGTAACCCAACCCCAAATGCGTACTATTTATATTGCAATAAGAATGCACATAAATATCAGGAAAGATTGTAGGATCGTTAAACCTACCTATCATTAGCTCATAAACAAACTTTGCACGGCGAGCAGCTTCTTCTTTTTGCTGCTCATCCACCACTGACCCGTTAGCTTTTTGAGGTGATGATAATTGAGTAGGCTTACCACCATGGGGTGAACTCTGAGCAGGGTTTACAGATTGGGGAGGCCGCTGACGCTTGGGATGTTTAGTTAAGAATATCCCATCCGGCCATAGGATCTGATTTTAGAAAAGAAAAACCAAATCAAGACATGTGACACATAAACACTGATTAAAGTTGATGAACCTTACGTATACAACTTTTCAGTTGTTTAATAAAAATTAGAAATGCTTCAGTGGTCAACTACCTGTTCAAGACGATTAATTGCAGAAGCAATTATCGAACCCCTTCCTAAACTTTGAATTTTTGCGATCAGCCAATCATCAAAGGCATCACCCATCCCCAGTTGCAAGACCTGTTTGGCCACCCAAAATGCTTGTCGTCTAGAAAGCGATAAAGATATCAAGTTCTAAAGCTGAATTAATATACTAGTGAAGGTACGGTTAATTCATATCAAATAAGATGATACCTGATCCAACCACCATCTTGGAGTTGAAAAATTACATCCACTAAATCCAATATAGGAATGCTCAGGTTAGGGGGCACCCACTGCATTGCAAATTATAAATATTTATTTTTGTGAGAAGCCAAGATCACAAGGGAAAAAAATCATGAATAAGAAATTATAGATAAAAAAGTTTGCACAAGATATAGACAACACTTGATATTATGGCTCTGGCTACATCCTCCAATTAGACATCGAGCCTTTTAAGTTTGCAACTTTTGACTTCTTATCCCTCCATTTGCGCTTTTTTTTTTTTGGGTGGTGTGGGGGGGGGGGGGGGGGACTCTGTGTGTGTGCGTGCATCTAGGTCTAAAGTCCCAAATTTGGAGAGTTGAAGGAAAATATAGATAATACATCAGGGATCAAAGTTAGCATACGCCTAAATAATTACCTCAATAGAAATAGTTGAATCCATAACAGCGCCATGAAGTGATTCGGATGGATGCTCTGGCCCATCACTTCCTTTCTGTGTTGAATGGTTTTCCGGTTCTCTGGCATCAAAACCACTCCTTTGTGTTCTACTATATAAATGGCTACGTTGATCCTCAAGAGATTTGTCATAATCTGTTCCAGGGGACTTAATTGAGGAATCTACCTCCTTCATTTTTTCAAATCTTGAATTATCTGCGACATAGTCATGCTTCATTTGCAACACATCTTGCTTACTTTTACTAATTGACTGTTCTTCTATGGGGGATAAAGGACTTTTCACGCAAGAACCCATAGACTGAACTTTTGTATTTTTTTGGTGAGATTTATGATCTAGGTCAACTGTAGATTCCATGGCGAAAAGAGAATAATAAATTAGTGTTTGTAAGAGAAATCATAGCAAAATTGTAAACCACCCAAACTTCTGCTAATAGACGTGACTCACCCGGCAATGTTTGGATGATTGACAGAGAATTCGAAAAAGTATATGTCTGCATGACATTATGAAAGTTAAGAGTTTTCTCACATTAAATATACAAAAGAGAAGACAGAGAAACAATATATCAAACCTGTGAGTCCACACTAAGGAAATCCCAGACCTCAATTGATCCCGATATAGTTGGAAGCTGTAGTAGCTTCTGATAAACAGAAAAATACCAAGGATTATAAGAAGATGGGGTGATAAGAGCATTTCAAGATCATACACACATAAGAAAGAAAATAGGATACTGGTACATGTGTTCATTCTTCCAATTCTACAAGTGGTTAGGCCATAATTATCACAAATAGACAATATCAAAGCAGCTGGTCAGCTAAAAGCTTGCCTTAAACACGGATACATCTCGTCAGTTACTACCCAAACCCACCAAAGGAAATATAAGTTTTTTGACCTACGAGTATCGAGAAGGCTGAAGCTCGCAAGAGTAGAAATATGAACGTTGATTATATGATAATCCTAGAAGAAATAAGTGAGATCGGATCTTATTGCAAGTACCGCAATTGTCAGACCAAATCCGATCACAATTCCATTAATCTTGTTTGCCGCCATTTCTTATAACCATGGCTACAATTCGAAATCTAATAACGATAACCCATCCTTATGGCATTAATATGCGAAATGAAGCAATATCTTTTACATATACTGGTAGCTATCTATGCAATATTTTGATAAAGAGATTGGTATGGAACTATTTTTAGTTCATGTCATAATATGGCACAGTATACTCCAACTATAGCCCATCTATTGTGATACTTGCCATGAAAATCTATTTTTATTTCTTTTCCTAATAGCAACCTCTCATTACATTAATTATAAACCATGAAATATCCTATAAATATGATGATCATGTTTATTGAACAACCACAATGAAAAATATAGACAGATTCAAGTTCTCGACATATCAATGCATTATGGATTCCAATCATATCCATCCAATACATGAAATGAAAAGCTGTAACTTCTTTGTTTTGTATGCAAAGTAATTTATCACCTTTAAATAGTTGTCAAGCAACTTGGACCTCTCTTGAACAACGGCAAGCTCTAAACCTGATGAGAGAAAATGTTTGGAAGGCAAACGGAGATTGTAGTTTGGAAATTCTTTAAGACGCTGATGTAGCTCCTCAAAATGACGGAATCTAATAAAAGCAGTTAGCGAGAATAAGTTGTAAAATTTCTCAAATATAAAAAATATAAAAAAATGGCAAGACCATTAAATTTTACTTGCAATAGCCATATCGGAAATGAAACAATTTTGTAGAATGGAGCCTAATCAGGAAGTATAAAATGAAGTTGAGAAATATATCACCAAAGGTTAAATACTAGGGGATTATCTTTAGCACCTTCTTTTGATTGACCAAATATTATTGTCTGCATCTGTAACTGATATAGAATAAACAGCGAATGTTTTAGATCCGCTCTTCACAATATTAGCACCCAATACCTGTAACAGCAAATAACACACACATCCTTCACAATGTTCACATATATCAGTATTAAAGATTACAATATGGACATACATGTCAGTCAAGATCCTTCATATGTTAGAATTCCGACCAGTATTTTATTTGGTTCAAGAAACTGAACTTAAGGGAATATCAAAACTATCAGGCGATTAGTAATATATATCGCAATACATGAATATACAGGTCCGATAATATCAACACTTTACTTTCTGTTTTTTTTTTTCTTTTATTACAAAAATTAACATAGCCGATTAATTTATTAAATTTAACGGATATATTGTGATATATATACCACTCAATACTCTTCAGGGAGACACTTCCAGTATCGACGTCTATATCGCACTGCCGATTTTTTTGATACATCGTAAATGTGAAAGTGATTTTGAAGCATGGAAAAAATATGAACATGTCAGAACTAACATGTATTCACAGAAAATAAAATGTAGAGATTGTCAGTAATTACCTCACATCTCAATTTTAAGTATGAATCTGTCGACACCCCATTTTCAGGAGAGTTAATGTATGAGCTACAAACTTCAGATGCTGATCTAGAAGGTGCAGAAGACGAAGCCCCTTCTCCACTATGAGCTCTACCCCAGCTCTCTAACTCAGGGTCGTCACTTGATTCGTCAGATTTAACATCTTTTAATGTTTTCAGTATATCGATCCCATCCTCCAGTGAAAAGGATGTTCGCTGAACCTCTTGCCATACATGAGTTTTTTTACTGTTTAGCCTAGATCTCTTCCTACCTGACTGAGTTCTTTTCATGCTTCTATGGTGAGGGTGCCCTTTTTCCATCTTATTTGCTAGAAGGCCTGTCTTCCTCGTTATATGGCCATCAGAACTTTCAAGTGGGTGCCGTATGTATGAAACCGCAGCACTTTTATTATTTTTGCTATCCCAAACTTTAGTCCCAGGGGAATCAAAGCCTGTTATACTGCTGTTTTCCTCATTTTCGGCACAAGAGCTATCACTCTCTGATTTTGAATTTTCCAAATGCATATAATCGTGTTCATTCTCATTTTTTATGTTCTCTGCTTTCGATCGGTCATTGTAGCGAGGTAAAAGGGAGTTGTTATCTGCCGTAGAGCCAATTTTTAAGTCATTCTTAGATGAAACCTTTGATTGACTCCCAACTAAGTTAAGTGTATCTTGTTTAGCTTGATTTGTACCTTCCTTTTTGTTATAATTTCTCCCTTTTGCCCACATATTCTCAAAATTCTCTGGTGCGAGAGCTTGAGTCTTTCTGTGGGATATCATATCTAACATTTGACCCCATTCTCCTACGGTTCGAGAATCTGAGGGTAAGGAACTCCAGGAACGGGAGGATCGAGGATCAACAGAAAGAAGCGGATCCTTTCGATCATTTTCTACATTCACATTTTCTTTCACGGATTTACCAGAGTTGATTCTTGGTTTATCATGCTTAAACTGCACAAGTTCGACACCAGTAATCGAATGGTCTATAAATCCTGGAAAGAAATCAGAGGGAGTACTCGAAGCCCCATTTTGCTTGTCTTTGGAAGCCTCATGTGCCGATGGAGTAACTCCTTTCTCAGCTTTATTCCCACGAGATAGAACCAATGATTCAATTTTTTCATTGATGAACCTGCCATGAATATTGAAGAAATAAATTGGGCAAAGCACACACTATAAATATCAGAAATCAAGTCAGAAACAATTACATACCTAGGGCTAACCAAATTTAAGACTGGTCTCATCACTGCGCAAGAAAGAAGCTCCCTAACGGTATAACGAAAGAAAGAGCACTGGAGATCCTCGGGCTCAAAAGTGAAAGAAATGAGTCCATTCATCAAATGTTGCAGAACCTGTGAAGATACAGAAAATATAACACCAATGTCACCTCACCCATGATTAAAAATCTAGCAATTATACCTAAAATTCTGGACTGGTAAAATAAAAGGATCTATGATATATTCACATGAATGTGCTATATATGTATAATATCTGCTAATATTTACGCTAGCGTTGTTCTTCAAACATAAAATAATAATTGATCTTCCTATCGTAGAAGACATGGAGTATGGGCTGGCCAATAAATCGCTTAATTGAATATTTCATAGTCAGTCCAGAAGAGAAGTTGATCAAAATGAGATGGACACATGAATGTGTTATATATGTCTAATAGCTGCCAATATTTACGCCAGCGTTGTTCTTCAAACATAAAATTATAGTCGATTTTCCTGTACATAGAAGACATAGAGTACGGGCTGGCCAATGAATTACTTAATTCAATATTTCATAGTCAGCCCAGAAGAGAAGGTGACCGAAATGAGATGGACGCTCCTAATTCTTATGCATGTTAACTGAATTACTTATCCTTTTAGGTGTCTAACCCTGTGTTCAGCTTCAGCGGAAAACAAAGCAGGATGCAACTTGTTCTCAGCAACCAGAACTAACTTTAATTCTGCATCCCTTTGATCGATACTTATACTCCCCAACTGTTTTTTTTCTATCTTGGCCTGACATGCACGATAAAGCTCCAAGTCTGTACAGAAAAGATCGATAATATCCCTGCATTATACAAGACTATTCAACAAAAAATTTAATATGTCATAGATCATAAAAGATCAAGAGGGACAGTATGAAACTAAAACCTGGTTAGAAAATCGATAAGATTTATTTCCCTCCCACGGCATGAAAGTTCTCCAAGAACACCATTAATGATCTGCACCAGCTCCTCTGGACCGTCCTTATCAGGTGTTAGACGAGAGTACCAGAGATCAGTCACAAACTCGGACACTAGGCGCTTGGTGAATTGATCAATTGCAGCCTCGACAATGGGGGAGTTTACCTTCTTTCTCCAACTGGGTTTGTTAGATGCAATAACTGTGGAACCCCCGAGCGATTTCTTAGAGGTATGATTTGTTGGTGGTGGTTTCTTGTTGTATGCTGCAGCTCTTCTTCGCATGTCAAAGTCTAATGATATATAGCGCACGAAGAGGATTAAGGAGGCAGCAGCAGGCAAATTGACCCAAACAGAGGAGCTTGTCACTGGAAAATTGAAAAAGTTACTAATGCATCCAGAAGCCAAGGAGGGTCGTATATTTATATATCGAATCTATATTACTTATTGGAGCTCTAAAAAAATTATTTAACATAGCTTGTGAGATATAATGGAGAATATAGTAATGAAAATTTAACTCTCGACTTGTTCAAAAAAAGAAAGACCAACTTGACAGACTAGAACTAACCATATGAAATAAGCACATCTTTCGGAAAACAGATTCCGCATGTTTTCTCTCGAGCATCGTAGATAATAGGATGCTAGTGAAAACAAATGTTCACGTATCCTTACTCGTACCAGAAGTATATATTAAGGAATTTCATATTGTAAGTTCAGACTACGGATTTATCATGGAAATAACATGTGGCATGTTAAAAAAATAGAAATTCATAATTCAAACTGTGTTTTAACTTCTATTTACGCTCCTTAGAGAGGTTTCACTTAAAAAACTAGTTTACCCTTACACAATAGAATCTGTAGAGAAAAGGATAATATGTTTTAGACAAGCATTGTTGTCAGTCTCATCACTGTAAAATCTACAAAGGAGAATTCACGGATTTCCAAAGTGCATCCCCACTAAAGTGTCTGCTCACTAATTCATAATTTCTCCTTAAGTAGAGATAAGGTATATCTCTCTAATCGAACAAGATAATGGTTTATAACAAAAGAAGAAGAAGAATAAACCAGAATCAAGAAGTTGTTGAGTCTTGGTTAAATGCCTTGTGTAGATTCATGAGCTGGATTGGATGATTATGATCTGTTAACTCTCACACGGCCCACTTGACGATACATGACTCTTACATCAATCCATCAGAGCCCTTAATCCACATAACATATGAGTTGGGACCCAAGTGCTAAGGAAATCCCTTTCTCCATCCATCACTGATGACTCTAGATCTGTTCTCGCTCTTTATCTCTCTTTCATCTATACCCTCTCTATCCAATTTAATCAATTGCAGAGGCCATGAACTATGCCTATGTATCTCTTTTTCATCTACACCCTCTCTATCCAATTTAATCAATTGCAGACGCCATGAACCATGAACTATGCTTATGTAGTCTTTGTTCTTCTATTCTTCAATTTTGTTGAAGAGATATTAGTATTTTACCGTACATTTGATCTACCCATTTTAAAGTGAAAGGTTCTCTTCCATCATCTCTCTAATGTAAATGATTGTTTATTTTGAAACTACTATTTCTACCCAAACAGTGTTATTTATCTGATAAAATTTGTTGTTAAACCTGTCGTGTGGTTAAACTGGTTTGGATTCAGCCTTTTGTTGAATAGACTAACTTAGTTTAAAGCTGGTTGGCCCAAAAAAACGAGTTCTCAAACAGGCTCTAAAGATTCAATGTTGTCTCCTCCATCTTGAGAATTTTACAGTAAAAAATGAAAGAATACCAGATCTAGATAGGTTCTCTCTCCTACCAAATCACGTAGTCTAGGAGGATATCCACCACGAGGAATGGCTCCATGAATTTCTTCAGTGATCACCTCTACAGAGAAGAACCCCTACGTCCCGTAGAATTGCCAGAATTGTAGATGTTATACGGCCTATTTAATACGTGCAGCAACACTCTTAACTATTGTTTGTTATCCAATTCAAGTTTCTTTTGCATGCAAAGAAACAATTGTTAATGGTTCTCTTCAGCTAAACATTTCTCTCTCCGTTCTCCAGCATTTATCTTCATGTGCGAGGTAGTTTGCACTATGCAGTAGCAAATTAAAATGTATGAAACAGATGCTATGTCGTTCTCTTTCGTCGTTCTACTCGGTAGTCGGCACCAGTTTATTCCACTGCGATACGATTATAACTGGAACATCAACTCACCGCTGTCAATAAAGGGCAAAATATATAAAGAATGGGTGCAATCTGCTCAAATGAAAGTTTTCTGAGAGAGAAAGGAAGATACAAGATAGAGGGCAAGGAGAAATAAAAGAGAGAGAATGAAGACGGACAATAACAATTACATGATGAACGAATCCCATCTAACTATTGAATCTTCAAATCTTGCCCCTTTAAGCAACCAAATTGTTTACTGATGCACAAGAAAATTGGGCTACCTCAAAGGAAAGTTAACATACAATCCCCATTTATTTATCAATAGAGAGGAAGATAATATGTCACAGTTATGGCATGGCTTCTGCTCAGCATGTCAGGTAATGTACATCCTAGATTTACTCTTAAGGTGAAGAACAATGAGAGGGTATATCAGTTGGAGCATGAAATTATTCATCTGAAGCAGGGGAGAGAAAATATTACCAGAGTATTTCTTATCCTTGCAATTATCTTCGAAAAACTCGATTACGACAAGTCCTGTAATTAGGAATTACAAGAACTTGTAGGAAAGCGGGGAACTCTTCAGTTCCTCGAAGCGCTCAATCTCAAATTTAAATTTGCCCGGGCTCATAGCCAACATGATGAACTACCTATCCTCTATATACTTTACTCTTGTGCTCAGAGTGAGGAATGGTGGGTGTAAACATTTTGGGGGCACTCTAGAAGTCAAAAACGGAGTTGATAATGTTACTTCGGGACACGACAAAATAGTAAATAAAAATAAAAATGGGAAGACCCAGCATAAGCACAAGGAATGAGTTGCATGTAGTTGTCATGATATGGCTATCAGACTGTGGACAGTAATACAAAAATCCTAAAGTCTCAACAGAAGATCCCGTCGTCCTTCGCTCACAGTGCATCAACCCGAGGAATTTATGACAGTGTAAGGTATTCTGGCAAGCGGAATGATCTTCAGAACATATCATCTCTCTTTCTGCATGTCAAAGAAGGAATTCCACTACAACTTGTAGATTGCCTAGTTGGGTACCTTTCCCTCGACAAACCCAATCCAACATTTATTTTACCTAGTTAGCATTCCCTCACAATCCTAGCTAATAAATTGACAGAAAAAAACTTGATGGTTTTTTGTAATTGGCAAGTGAAGTGGTAAAATTTATAAACCGGTTAGCTGAGAATATGGTACTACATATCCATTGAAGAACCCAATAAATACATAGTATACGAGATTGAAACACCGCTTTCTAGGATTTTTGGAATTGAGACAACCCTAAGAAAACTGTGCCGGTGAGTATTTAACAAAAATATCTAAATCACGTTGATATCCCTCAGTGACGCACCATGCACACTCTTCAACTTAATTCTTAATCGTACAAATGGACCCCAACAAGAATTGCCAGTGCAGCTTGGGGTATGGTTCCTTTTGCCATGACTATAGAGACCTTATAAGGTGTCAGTAGCGCCTAAACAATTGCCATATTATCGGGGCTTGGGCGGCCACGGATTCTACCGTAATGTATCATTCTTCCACAGTGATGATCCCCTCCCCATTCCCAAGTTCCAATTGTTTAGAATGTTTAGTGTGTTTAGATAAATTAAACGTTTTATGTTAATTCTCTAACTTGTGTTAATTGTTGTGGTGACCATAATAAGTTGAATCAACAAAAACCAACATTATGAAACTCGATTTAAACTCAATCAACAAATAAACACTTACAAGACATGAGATAAGAGAGTCCCACAACACAAATTGTGAGCAAAACAACCCTTTTCTTTGCTTCCTCAACGAGGTCCCGCACTGTCTGCCTCCCATTACTCATCTCTGCAACTCAATCTCCAAATCAAAATCACTGTTATTGCATCACTCGATCGAATTCGAGATCACAATTCATCTCTAATTGGTTTTAGATAAAATTGGGATCGATCGAGATGAGCGCCAAGACTGTTTGTTGCGTTGGTGGGTTTGGTTACGGTTTTCTTTTTGTTTGTCTCTTAATTTTATTTTGAGAAAGAGAGAGAGAGTTGTGGAAATAACCGTAGTCACAAAGGAGAAACATAGGCGCATCTCCTTGGACCCTTGTCTCCTTGCGTTGCCGTGTGGGGCATGGGCCCTGTGTGGGTTACGTAAAAGACTCAAGATAGCCTAGTTGTAGTAGCCATCTCAAGGCAACCAATTTCGTCAAGGGTGAAAGGTACCCGAACCAATCTATTGAATTGGTGAATTGAAGAAAGACAGATAGAGATGGGGAGATATTATTGGTAGACGACTATAGTTTGTGACATTTTTGTGTTTTCATTTTGCATGTAGAAAATATTTGGTTCGGCTGTTTGAAATGAATGCTCTTTTATTTTATTATGGGAGGGATTATTAGATCGTTTGTCTAATGGTGTTAGGCATTTGGAAAAACTTTATTGATTACATTTTGTAATATTGGACAATTGTTTATATATGTTTTATAAATCTTCATCTCCAACCATGCAATGGTCGTTGTTGTTGACCTGTTTGGGATTTAATAATCTCGTTGAAGATGTATTCAACTTTTCGTAACTACCCCATGCTATCTCACATAATGTTTGTTTTAAAATGCCAACACCACATAAAAATTCCATCAGTGAGCTCAACAACATAGGTGAGACTCAATAAACATATGAAAATAACTCAGAAAACTACTAAGAAAGAGATCAACCCACAAGCGTTCTTAAAGCTGTTTTGCTGCCGAGCTCCAAAAGGGATAGCATTGCCGAAGAGGGGAAGACAATTGCCAAAAGACAGAAATCCAATGGGATAGGAGCTCTTCATGAGAGCACAGATCTTCAGCAGTGGTATCTGCTGGAGACTGTCTTACCTCAAAAATCTTACATATTGTGTCTACGTGTCTCCCTCCTATTCGTAGACAAGCATACTGGTCATCATTTGTGCAGCAGTTATTAAACTATTCTCCTCCACAAAGATGACAAATAACTGAAAAAACGACGAAGAGCTTCTTCTGGATTCTTCGCTCCCGAAGAAGCTCTCTCTTTCTCTCTGTTCTTCTCTAACAGTGAATCAAAATGGTTAGTTGTGGCTCTGTTTCAATTCTATCTTTAACAACAACAGCAACATCAACAACAACTAAATGCATCACTACTAGAAGAATCAAACATTTGAAATCACCATCTAACCCTAAACCTAACCCTAGATATCATCACAAATTGAGGATTCGAGCTTCATCAGCCAATCAATCTTCTTCAATCGTGGTTGAAGATGGTGAAACAGAGCAGTTTCTTCAAAGCAATTCTATTGGAGATTTTATGAGATTTAAGAGAGGGGAGAGACAAATCAATGGGGAGTTGCAGACTGCCGTTGTTAGTTATAGAAAGAAGTTTCCTTGGTCATTGTTTCAACCCTTTCTTCAGGTAATCCCTAATTCTCTAATTTTGGTTTGTTTGAATGTTTGGGGGTTTATGTGGCGATCAAGTGTTTTGGGGTTTTTGTTTGTATAGGTGGATTTGGTGTCGACGATTCACATTGCGGATAAAGAGTATGTTCTGCTTGTTTTTGGGATTTCTCTGATAAATTCGATTTTTTTTTACTGATACATAAATGTTTAGTTAGCAAGATACAAGAGAATCTTAAAAGCCCGTTAAATGGGATTAGAGGGAGAGGAAGAAGAGATATAGGGTAGTATTGTTTTGGGTAGAAGAGGAGAAATGTGTAGATTACTATAAGGGTTATAGTCAGACACAAATCATATAATGGATATCAATTTGTTTATAAGGCTGTAAGGAGAAGGAAAAAAACCCAATGTCCTTTAGGTAATATCTTACTCAAGTTCTCAACTATGTGAAATCTAGTGGAAGCTAATGGAGTTGATAACTACCTCAACTAAGTGAAGTCCACTGGAAGCTAATGAAGGCTAATCGAGAAAATAACAATGTCCAACTAGATGTATGCGGCCTGTTGAAACTGTGTACTTATCAGGGGATATAGCTCAGTTGGTTAAGGTCTTCTCTTGCATGCCCACACATCGATCACACCTCTTTGGCATATGTTAAGTCTAAACTAAGTACTTTTAGCTGACCAATAAAGTAGCCCACTAGATGAGTTGGGGTTAGTATTAGCCCAATGTGTGCTTGAAAAAGGCATATCATTCTAAGGAAAAGCTTTTAATGGTCCTGTTTTGGTTATTCGCCGACGCGGAGACGTTTTGGTTCAAACAACAGTCCCTTACTAGGTTAAGGTTGGATGCACTAGACAAATAGAACCCCATCTGAGAATAAGTTGGATACTAAACTCTGAAGTCAAAGCCAACTCAAATTGATTCAATAAGTACGAGCTCTACTTTTGTGTGTCAAAAAAGAATTTCAGTTTTAACCCCATCCATTCACAGCCTTACAATTCACAACTGAAAATTCTATTTTGTGGGATTTATATGCCATTTGTTACCACTAATCAATACCGAGCAGATTTTCTTAACAAAGTAATTGGATAGTCAGATTTGGCCAAGCTGGAGATGTGTGATATACCCGCTCCAATTTAAATAGGAGTATTAGCATTGTTGTCTGTGACACCCCTTCTAGAAGCAGAAGGCTGGAAAAGGTATGCACGATCTATCAGAATATCGCAGCGGAAACTAAGATACAGGAAAAGTTCTGCCAAAAATTTGGTAGCACTTCCTCTCAATATTGGACATAAAAAAAAAAGTACTTGTGTGAAAATTTCACTTTTCATTTTAAATATCACTTAAGTAACTAATATAATCTTCGGCAGGAAACGCTTAGGCCAGTATACACACAACGCGTCTCCAAACCTCATACTGTAAGAGCTACACAATTTATGTCAATATATAAGAACATATCCCACAAATATAACAATAGATAACTGCAGCTAAAGTGATACTTACATACCTTAAGTGAAATGTTATATAAGACATTTAAAAGGTAATACACATTACAATAAGTATATCTTTAATTGAAACACAAAATACTATACCTAGACAAGTCGAGACTGAAGAAGCATCTCAAAAGAGGCCCGCTCCGAAATATATTACCTGAGCCTTTGTCTAAGAGTCTAAGCAATAATACTATATTACCAACTGTGCATATGCTCTCGAAATCTGAATAACCTGGAGTGGGGAAGAGGGGGTCAGCATATATGCTTAGCAAGTATAAGAGTTCTAAAGATAACCAAATGGAAACTACCTATACGATACAACTAAGCAACATAATAGCTATAACAAGGAACAATTTAAATTCGAGAAATAAAAATGCTAAGTATCAAGATGCTGCAAAGTCAATCATCAAATGTATGCAATATGTGTGTCATTTCGCATTCAAGAGAACCCAATGATTGGATACTCTCAAGAGCGGTTATTACGTTTTAGTGTAATATATCATTGATCAAAAAGTGGATGACTAAAGCTCGATGGGATATGCTATGACCTCTCCTCTTTGGGCGCATACATCGGAGGGCCCAAGGTCTGGGGGGTATTTTCTTTGACTCCTTGACAAGCAGCAGAGAGTCGAGGTGGAGGCAACCTCTTGGATCCATTATACTGTTGGACCCACCGTTAAACTCAAGAGTATGAACGGTTGTTATGATTGCTCTCAACTCACTCACAGTCGCTGACGTCACCACCACTACAAGCATGGACCTCAATAATGATCTGATTGACATGTTCTAGATGCACCAGGGGTTTTAAGTCCTTCAAATCCCCCGGTTCTTCGAACCATTTCGTGTACTCACCCGTGTCTTGCATACCCATCTTGATTAGCGATACATCCACTCCTTACCTCAACAACTCTATTAGGTATCCTTTATGTCCCATTCCACAAGGATAACCAAGTAGACTTGCAAGGATCAGGTCATCTTATCACTTGGTCAGGTTTTTTCGAAAACAATCGCATCGTTGTTCAACTTATTAATTTTACCGGTCCGGATTTATTATTATTAGTCGACATAGTCCCCAAATCCCTATTAATCGAATAAGCATAAAACAAGTTCGTGCTATTCGTGTGAGGCCGCAACATACCATGCCAGACACTCCTAAATTTAGCCTTATCCATTTACTGAGATTTAGGTCATCACACACAACCCATTATTCTACCCAGATCTCCTTCCAACTCCACACTTCGTCAAACTTACCCGGATCACCCCCCATACAACAGCCGATCACCTAGTGATCCTGACTATCTTTAGGTATATTTCGGGGATATTATCTCAAACTAAGGCAAGTCAAAGAGATACGGCCTCAACTCTGTTTCTTTCATTCAATCGTTCCCAATCAAACCCCAAATACATCGGCGGACCTTAAATCCCTTACCTCGGGGCGACCATCCTCTCAGCTCGGTGAACTTTGGGACCCTTGTCAATTGAAATTCAAAGGGTAGATATCATGTTCTCAATGATGGACTACATCATATCACTCAAGTTATGCCACATGGCATCACACCCATTCTCACTTCTCTCACTCTTGCCCTCCTACAAGATTAAGAAAACCCATGTAATAAACCCGTACTTAATGCTTTCTCAAAAATAGATTTCTAAGCCAGAGGCATTTGATCATCCAATTCGCTTGGAATCTCTTAAAGCCTACTATCACTTAACTCTATTTTTCATAGTTTACCCTCATCTTATCATTCTCTCGCATCACCAACTACTCTTCGAACTCTCGAGTGCACCGCGCACTTTCCCGTTACTCCAAAACATATACTTAATAAATCTAATGTATATCTCATGTACACAGCACAACAACAAAGCACATTATAACATTCAATCAAAGTGCAGTAAATCGTAAGTAAGAATAATTTAGTTCATGCAAATTAGAGAATAAATACTAAGTTAAAGAAATAGGCAATTACAACAGGTTTAAGCGATTATGAAACTTAAGTAAAGATATTTCTAGCTTAACCGTGAGTGACCACGACCACTCGGGGATCTATAAAATTCTAATACTTACCTTGCAAGTCGAAAGCTCGACCCGAATTTTCCCTTATCTCCAAAACTCCACGAATTGTCAAACTCTATTTATGATGCATCTTATTTCGTACTCGATCCTCAAGTCTCTAACACAATTACCTA
Source organism: Kingdonia uniflora (assembly GCA_014058105.1). Taxonomy (NCBI): domain Eukaryota; kingdom Viridiplantae; phylum Streptophyta; class Magnoliopsida; order Ranunculales; family Circaeasteraceae; genus Kingdonia; species Kingdonia uniflora. The sequence continues at coordinate 611,714 of JACGCM010000115.1, read as the reverse complement.
AATTAACAGATGACAAGAGAATACATAATTAAAAGACTAATTATCTACAATGTAATGATCTACGTACTAGACCAACTTTCACTCTAACGCTAAGTTAACAAATTTCCCTAATGGATTGAGGAACCCTAAAAGAACAAGACCCTATTTTGGCATTTTAGGAAATGCCATAATTTTTATGTGCATTTAATTGTGATATGTATATGAATTCCATTATATGCAAAGTTCAGGAAATTGGTATTTATATCTGTTCAGAAACTCAAAATGTGAATATCTTTCAAATAACAAATCACTAGAACAATGAGAAATATGTTTTGGAAAGCTTTCGACGATAGCTATGACTTATGTGTTTTGCCCGAGACCCAATTCTAGCTCTAACAGCATTGAAAACAGTGATTTCAGGTCAGTGATTGGTTTTGCTCTCACATTATTCAATTCTATAATCATAAGATTTGTGTCAACAAGGTAAGATAATTACTACCTCTTCTAATTCAAAAGTTCGTATGTTCGATGTTGCCGACTCTCGCTAAACTTCGTCGTTGCTAAATTCTGTTGATTACGTCATTGGTGTTCTTCACATCTAACTCTCCACTCCACTTCATGAATGGGTAGTACAAACTTGCATTCTTGGATTTATGCAACCTCTTCTTTCCCAATTTCACTTGTTACATACATGATTATCTCCCATGGGTTTATCTTCTTCACCGATACTCCTTTGGTTTGAATCGACATAACTCGTTCTCGATGCTTGACCTTTCGCGAAATCCTCAACACGAACAATTAGGTGCATAGTTCTTCAACGAGTTAACCCCTCTCTCCCCTTACAGTATGCCTCTACAACCAGGCCACTCACTTGGCGTTTCTCTTTCTTACTGGCTATGGAAGGGGGAAAGTCATCAAATGTTGTTTTGATAGGAGATGGTTTGTGTCAAACTATAACTCAAATAGGTTGCCACATGTCAATGTGGTAGCAACATAAAACCAATGTTTTAAATACCTAAAATCCCCTTGGTTCGTGGTCAAAATCTTGCCATCCTGATTTGCGCCAATTTACATTCTCCGAGGCGTACCTATCTTGCTTATTTAGAATTTGATTTGAGATCCGGTAAATGTCGCAGACTCGTATGGTCAGGACCCACATTTTCGTTAGAAATTTAATACGTTCTTGAGTTAAGAGAATTTACTGCAATTGACGGTATATTCTCACTTATTGTGTAAAGTTTGACAATCGAGATGGATAAACTTAGTTTTCACTATTTTGCAACTTTTAGGTCATCACATTGTCTCATTCCTTTTTATTACATACTCTCTTATTTGGCTTATCTACTTTAGAAATTCCGTGGCCTACTATGTATTATAGGGGCCATGCCCACCTTTTATATTCCTTTATCATAAATAGGACAAGAGCGAGAGAAGCAATTATACTCTCAGCTACATTTTTGTTGTTCTAAACACATTATAACCTGTAGTGAGTGAAAATTTTGCTTGAATTAACTATGCTCAATGTGCAGCTACTTCACGACCCTCCAGAAGGAACTTGAAACCTACGACTGTGTCCTTTATGAGATGGTTGCTAGCAAAGAGAGTTTAGAGAATAGAAGAAACCCAGCTGCAATGAAGAGACTGAAAGGTTCACGCCCATCAGGATTTAATATTATTAGCTTTATTCAGCGTCAGATGTCCAGCATTCTTACGCTGGATTTCCAATTAGATTGTCTTGATTATGAGGGTGAAAGTTGGTACCATGCAGACCTTGACTTCGAAACGTTCAAGTTATTACAGGTTCTTTTTCTCTTACTTGATAGTCTTCGTATTTTATAGTGGCTTTCTGCATGAGAATGCCTTTGACTGAAGTGCTCAAGAACCTTGAAATTCGTGGATCAGGCTAGCGTGATCTTTTCCTTAGGCTTATCTTTTGAGTATACGCTATAAGAGATACATACCCCCTTCTTCCATCCATACCCCCCATATTTTGCGATCCTTGCTCTTATCTAGCTATGTTACTGTGGTATCTTAAATAATTACCTCATATAGGGACATCTTACATTACTTTATTGGTGAAAGAAGGTGGTATTTCTTGTTCTTATACGTACATGCAAAGGAGAACCTCAATGCTGTTCCAAATTATAGGGGGTATCTCCATAAATTATTGATTTTACTTAGTAAACTTTGATCCGAATATGTCCAACTACATGGCAGCTGTCTTCCATATGGTAGATCAAATAAACTTCTCGTATAGATTAACTGCCTTCATATTTCCGCACTCCGATATCATAAAATTGCAAAGAACTGTTTTCACCCTCCTGGCTTTTCAGTTCCATGGAGGAATCTGGGAATTATATTTCTTTCTCCTGCCTAGGCCACTTCAAAACATCTACTTGCATTACGCAGACATTTTATGATTTCAAACATTTACAGTAATATTATGTTTGCTAAGTTGGATGTGCTCATGCTACTGTCCCCTAGTTAGCTAGTTAGACTCAACAGTCATAGATAAATGATTTGAGAAAATTCATATATTTGGATTTAGAATCTGAAAATTCATTAAAAAAAAAAGGCAGTAAATAGCTGTTCAAAATTATGGAGAAGTATGATTTCCAACTCACCAAAATACTATTATTGATGATCTAATAATAAACTTCAGTACGATACCTGAATAAAGCAGGACAATGGACATATTGTACATGATAATTCGAGCACTACATACTCCTCTAGATTCTCCAGTATTGTACGTTTCAAGCTAAAAATATAGAATGCAATTATTGAACATGAATTATATGGCAGATAACTCATTAAGCATCTCTTTTTCTTTCTTTTAGGTTGAAAGAGGTGAGAGCTTTTTTACATTTGCTAGAGATATGACTCTTAAATCTACAAAAGCCATGATCCAACCTGCTCCTGTTTCGGAAGATCTTGGTCCTTGGAGATCCAAACTTTTATGGGCTTCACGTGTGTTTCCTATGCCACTTGTTGGCCTTCTTTTAATTGGTAGTTTATGTGCTGATATGGGAAGTCAATCATCGGATTATCCAGAGCTTGAAGCTCTATCCAGACTTGATTTTGGTGCAGCAATGAAGATCTTCTTGGCAAAGCGGTTAGCCTCTGAGTAAGTACACCAATCACTTTACGTCTTGAACTCATTAATATCCAAAGAAAATTCCATAAATAGATAATAATTGATGGTTGATGGGAGGCATAATATTTCTACTTTGGAGCCTCTTCGCTAACGTGAGGTAGCTGAGTTAAATATTTCATTACGTTTTAGGGCTGTTTCCCATCTACTACAACCCGCTTTCTATTTTACGTTATTTATGTTTTAATTAGAATCCTAATTATATTAGGAACTCCGAAGATAGAGAAAATTCTAGTAATGGGGGGGGGGGGGGGGGGGGCGTTCTCTGGATACAAATCAGGGAGAACGAATCGCTTTAGCTGTCATTACTGCAATACAAACCGTTAGGCAAAATGTTAAACTGAATATCCTCGAGTTGGATGGAAAAGCTAATGCATATGGTTTCATGGAGTGGTTTAATAGAGTTGATCGGATATCCCACATCCGTAATGCTTCTGGAAACAAAGCTAATAGAGTATGCACTTAACTGGTGGGACAATATTCAGAAAATGCGGTGGGATTCAGGCCAGGAGTACATTGCATATTGGGCTTCTATGCGGAGAGAGTTAGTTCATCGCTTTGTTCCGCAGTCTTACGAGGAAGACAACTTTACTCGTTTACAGGGATTGTGACAGAAACTGAAAACTGTTGACGAATATGTGAATGAATTTTATTTATTTTCCTCTCGGGTGGCTACTACGGAGACAGGGGCACATAAACTGAATCGCTTCAAATCTGGGCTTGCTAGGAAGATTCATGATGGGTTGACCATGGTCAACATTTATTCAGTAGCTGAGGCGGTAGAAATTGTAAAACGCGTAGAGACTAAGTTCAAGACAACAATTCCAGTTGCGACTTCAGTTCTAACAACTCCTACGCCTACTACGACAGCGGGGACACGTCCTATGGGGAATAGTAGTGGGGTCCAGTGTTTTGGGTGCGGAAAGACTGGCCACATGAGGCGTGATTGTCCTAATGCTAAAAAAACACGTTGCATTTAATGCAAATACTAGTTTTGAAAACACCATTGTAGACTCTAAACTCTCTTTATTGATTTAACTTCATAACCTAATAACCCAATAACTGAAAATAATAACTACCTCCTCTCCAACCTTAGGGATGGCTTTTATAACAAATAAGCCCTAATCCCTCTACAACTTGGTTTCTTAATTACAAGGAACCACCTCCAGCAGTTAACGCACTAATCCACATTCTAATTACATCAAAATAAATAAAGTAGAAAATAAATACGAAGTATGAAAAATAAGAAACTGCAGAGAGAGTGGCGTCGACTTAGACAAAAGCAAGAAAAACACCTTCTTTCTAGGTATTCGTGAATGGTGTATAACGACCATGTTACATCAACCCCCTCCGCCTATAAATTTTTTTGAAGGAATAGTGCCCCTCGTGAGGGGTTGTTAAGACTTTCTCCAGCCCAATTTATGTTATTTGGCTCTTTGGCTCTGATCGTCATCACCCAAATAGATCCTCTCAGCCGCTGCAACCAAATGCTCCTGGATGTGGTCAACGAGTAATGTCACGTTCTTCTTGGCTACGGGACAATCTCTGCGCATATGACCCGACTTATCACACTCAAAACATATCGTTCCAGCTCCTCCTGCCCCCGAACTATTAGGTGGACACGCAGTTGACGAGTAAGGCGTAAATGGTTTCACTGTTGTTGGTTTAATTCATGCCTTCTTCTTTAACACGTCCTGTGCTTTCTTGGCAAGGTCAATTATCTCAAATAACTTGCTCGCACTGTGCATAGCTAACTCGGCCTGTATACTCTCTGAGATACTCAATCTGAACCTGTCGACCCTCATTTGATCAGATTCTTGGAAACCCACTCGAGATGACAACAGATAAAACTCATCGGTGCTCTTCCACCATTAGCTTACCTTGTTTGTGGTTTTGCAATTTGATAAAACTTTCTTCTTCATAATTAAGGGGAGTGAAGTGTGCTCACAGTTCTCTAACCATTTTTTGTCACTCAGTAATCACTTGCAAACCCCTCTCTCACCTATCTTTCTGAACATCGTCCCACCAATGGAGAGTGCATCCTTTTAGTTTTGTCTCTACCAGTTATACTCACCTCGGGTCTTCCAACTTCCGGTATGTAAATATTTTCAATCCGGTTGATCCAATCGAGAAAAGTATTCGGGTCTAGTTTCTTGTCAAATTTGGGTATATCCAATTTTACTTCCGAACTATGACTAGAAAGAGCACGAATGAACAAATCAAACTGATCTGCGTTATCTTTATCGGATTGGTAATGCTGGCGGCGTCCCAATGCTTACCCGCTTCTCTGCCCCGCTCATCTTCGGAAGACACATACTCATAAGCCCCTGGTTCTCGTCTAGAATTAGCTTGTGTGGTGCATTAACGGAGATTGTGGGTTTTCTTACCGGTTTCCCATGATTTGTAGGGTTGCTTGTTGCTTGCAGGTAGTTCGGTCGATCGGAAGTCTCTATGACCGTGATGGTCGTTGTTGTTGGCCGGAGTTGCATCGAGAAGCGGTGGCAAAAGTTTGTAATCGGCACTTTTGAATTCTCGATTTGATGATGACCAATCCCTGGTTTGTTTTGTGAAGAAGATCCATAAAGAGTAGTGGAGATGCTTAAGTTTTGGTGTTGATTCACCAATTTGTTTGGATTTTGGTGTTGAGTCTACCATTACCTCGCATGGCCATGCTTCATGTTCGTACCCACTGCTTCGAGATACGCGTCAATTGTAATTCCACCAAGTTGTTGTTTCATATTTGCTTCGAGATACGCGTACTTCGCTGAGAACTTTGACCCTGGGCGCTGATCCGTTGTACACGGCTCTACCGGTAGCCCCGTGGTCTCTTCTCTTTTATCTATCAGATCTGCCTTGATTTGCGTACGATATTTATCATATTTAACTTGATCCTGTGTGGTCGGGTACACGCACCCCTTATGTATCCCCCGCCCAACCATGTCAATGTCTCTCTCTAGATTAGTTATTGGAGCCACGGGATAACCTATAGCCGAGACTGAACTTGGGTCCCATGGTCCCTTCTCTTTCAGCCTGTGCTACCAGCGCTGTTTTTTTTTTGGTGTGATTCTCCCGTGGAAAATGACTACTCTCGACCTATAGTCTTCAAGGACGACTCATTGGGGTCCTCAAATCAATAATTGTCACCCTTGCCGATTGTAACCACTTTTACCGGGACCGACCGGAAACCTTCAACCCGGTTCTCGCCATCAACACCCCTTACCTCGACCCTGACATCTGACCTCGACTTGCCACCGGAGTAGAAAATACCCCTTTTGAGTGTCTGCCATCAACCCCGCACTTACTCCTCGTCCATAACTTGCGTATTCATCAATCGCTATCGGATTAGTTTCTAGGGTTTGGGATTTCTTCATAAATCGACCCCACAAATCCTTGTCCAAGCGCTGATTTTCACCAACGAGTCTTGCATACTTCTCATTGTCTCTTGCATCATCAAGAGTGTTGTGGTGAGGTCACCCACCTTGTTTGTTAGAGTGGTTTTCGCAGGTTTGCAACCACGATTTTTTCCTCTTCCTCCCAATTCCTTCGTAATTTCTGACCCGGTTGTTTTCCCATGATCGTTGCGTCGTTAAATCCGAGGCTCTGGTACCACTTATAATGTAAATACTAATTTTGAAAACACCATTGTAGACTCTAAACTCTATCTTTATTGATTTAACTTCATAACCTAATAACCCAATAACTGAAAATAATAACTACCTCCTCTCCAATCCTAGGGATAGCTTTTATAACAAATAGGCCCTAATCCCTTTACAACTTAGTTTCCTAATTACAAGGAACCACCTCCAGCAGTTAACGTACTAACCCACATTCTAAATACATCAAAATAAATAAAGCAGAAAATAAATACAAAGTACGAAAAATAAGAAACTGTAGAGAGAGTGGTGTCGACTTAGACAAAAGTGAGAGAGACGCCTTCTTTCTAGGTATCCGTGAATGGTGAATAACGACCATGTTACATCAGCATTGCTTACAGAGAAGTTTCGGGGTCATGTGGCGAACATAATACAACAAATGTGGGATGAGGAAGACGTGGAGATTGTGATAACAGATCTGGAGGAAGGCTATCCTTCACCTTAAATCCAAGGTCGAATTTTTCAATGTTGGGGAGAGTTGATAGGTTACGTGACCACGTTGGGTCGTTTCCTGGCTACTACGACATGCTTTTTATTTTACGTTATTTATGTTTTAATTAGAATTTTAATTATATTAGGAACTTCGAATATAGAGAAAAATCTTTGTAATTGGAGAGCTAGGTGGTATGGGATTTAGAAGTTCTTTCTTTATAAAAGAGAGGGTTATGGTTAGTGTTAATGATGGTGGTGTCAGGAGAAATTTAAGAGCGAACTATGAACGACTTATGAGTGATTGTTTAGTGATTGTTTAAGAGAGATCAATAAAGAAATCAAGTTTCTATTTGCGATTTATAATTAGCTTCCGCGTACATTGAACGCATCATACACCCTGTGTTGGATGCCAAAAAACTAAGACCTCGAATATCTGGGGACCTTTTGCTATATGCCCTGCGTGAACCATGAGAGATACCGGTCCGTTGTCTTCCAAAAAACTGAGACCCCTAATATTTTGAGGACCTTTTAATCTACCGCTCATATATGTTGGGGTGTATCACTGAAGAAGTACTAAAATCCTAGTGGTATCTCAGACTCTCAGTTTTTGCTTAAGTGGTAAGTGAGAAGGGGTATCTGTCATTGCTGCACGTGCAAGTGGTAGATGGTGGGAGATCAAACGACATAGGGGTATATTTAAATAGCTCTTTATGTTTTGATAAAACAAAATGTTGGAAAACTTCAGCTATTTGAGAAATAAAACTTTTTTCTCCACCTTTTAGGCGAATATCATTTTCCCATGAACTAACAGAATATATTGTTTCTGAAGTTTTACACAGGCAACGACAGAAGTAGAAGAAAACTCTGTTATCATTGGTGAAAGAAACAGAGTTGCTACAGAGGCATTAGAAAGAGCAATACAGAAAGGACACAACAGAATTGCAGTATTATATGGTGGTGGCCACATGCCAGATTTGGGCAGGCGGTTAAGGGAGGATTTTGACCTCGTCCCCTCAAAAGTCCAGTGGGTAACCGCTTGGTCCATAAGGAACCGCGAACTCAATAATGGCTCCATCCCATTCCTAAGAACACTAGCTAAAGTATCTGGGTGGCCGCTAAACAGATATCAGACTGCGGCACTGCTTATATTTTCTTCAGTTCTTGCTCTGGATCTCTGGTTTTGGGAGCTCTTTTTCGGGTCTGCAGTGAACTGGGTTTCTGGTGCTGCTTCAGAAATCAGTCAGTTTGCAGAGAATACACAGGTGATGTGACGACATGTTTGGCATAAAATGTATGAATACTTACATAAGTTAAAAGTGTATTCGCCTGTGTAAATATTACGACTTGTTAATACTTTTTACCACTAAAAAAAATAAAAAATTACGCCTCTCTTTGTATTACAAAACTTAGTAAATTAATCTAAAGTACAAAGGAGTGATGGTTTTCAGCAGCTTCTACACTACTATATTTTCTCTAATCGGCACTCAGGAATCTTATTAGAACTATTCTGCTGAAGACCATCGAACTGTACAGTTGTATCATTAAACTCTTATGTTTGAAAAAATGTTACGGTACCCGCCTTTTCCTTTTAAAACTAGTTGCATTTGCTCAAGTATTCTGATATTATTTTGAAGTGTGATGCTCTTTATGAAAGCATGGGTATCAATAGTCTACACCCCACGGTTAGACCACTCTCACGCTTTTGCCATCACAAGTTATGCCTTCTGTTAAAGTCCCACGGAGTTATAATTGTTGCAATATGGCGATCACAACAAGACACAATCGGACTATATTGTGCAATCTGCAGAGAACTTCCAAAGCTTGTTGGGCAAGTTTAATAACTGATGGGAAAAAGTAGATCAGCAAAAAAAGAAAAATCAAATTTCTCTCAATGAAAATGATGACTTGTATCAGATATCCTTTTTTTCACTATATGATGTCATAATTCGCTGAAAAACAGTACAGAAAATAACCGCACTCGCTGAAAAATGCCGTATATAGCACTTTATTTGGGACGACAACTTCTTAATTCCTTTCCTTGTTCAGTGAAAAATAACATATCTATCTGCTTTGCTATTCAGCAAGAAACGACTATATAATTGCAGCCTCTATAATTGTGGTTCACCAGTTCCTACATTATCATCATAAAATCTCAGCTTCACCATTGTGCCCATCCACATTGTAACATTCCACAAACACCAACCAAATCAAAACATGCAGTAAGTATATCATCTCTGAGCATTATGACAAACATTATGCAAAAGAGCAGTTACTAACTTCATCTAATCAGACATACTTGCATAAGAATGACACTGTAGAGGCATCAGCTTGGAGGCACACATATGAGAGTCCCATAGTATTTACCATAAGTATGTATTACATTGACAGCATCCAAGCACTTTTGCCAATAGATAAAATCAGATTAAAAGTCTCGAAGAATGCTCTCTTAAGTCCTAACTGGTTTATACAATTCTTTCCAACCAGTAGAATTAAGAAACTTTAAATTTTTTCGTGCTCAATTTATCAACCCAAGCTACAGCCTGCAACAAAATGAAAATAATAGAATAAATTAAGAGCCTACACAACAGAGTTTATCCCGCATACATAGACAAGTAAAACGTTCATATCTTACATAATTAAATGGATAAATTCGTATATGACTTTTCCCCAAACGATCACCATAGCACCAACCACTATTACCTAAGTATTAAGAACAACCAATGAAGTTAATTAGAAAACACACAAAAGCAGCTGTTATCTAGTAAAAAAAAGTACTAAAGAGGGGGTAGGGGTGGAAGTATTTACCATTCCAATCGCAATTTGAAAGTCTGAATATGGGTTATTGGCTAAGTTGGAGTAATCTACCTGAGCAGAAGATGAGACCACATACATAAGGTTAATCAAACCAACATACAGGGTCAACCTTACCTTAAGGCAACTTAGGTCGTCGTCTAAGGTCCCAAACTTTGCTATTCCATTAGGCCTAATACAATAAAGGTATTTATTGAATAAAATATCTTCTTTGAACCACTAAATTAGCTTCAGGTTGACTGGTTAGTATCTATTTTTTATATATTTGGAGATCGCTAGTTTAATTCTCCATCACAACACTTAATTATTTTTTAGAATATGAGGCATGTATTTCATTTAATCCCGTGCAAAATTTTTTTGCTAGGCAGTAATCCCGTGCATTGGGATATATGCGCCATACAAAAACTATGTAGAAAAATAACACAATGAAAGGGCCCATCTTTTGGAATTCGCCTTAGGCCCCAAAGGTCTAGGGACGGCCACGCCAATATAATGCGCACGCACGCACATAACACACACACACACAGAAACTAGCGGTGGTATTTAGACAAACTGCAAATTCGATGGAGGTGATTTTCTTTATACCCTAAATATGCATCTCTATAAAATGTTCAGTAACGCCTCATGGTTATGGTGTAACTGTAAACATTGAATATTATATTAAGAGACGCAAAAAAGGGTATTACGATATAGGATATCAGCTATGTAACATTTACACTGGTACACATGTCAGTGTCCATTACGGGTACAAGGTGTCAGACACGGACTGCAAGATAAAACGCGAATAAAGACTTATACTTGGTTTGTTCCGCATTTACTATACTCTCATATTAATTATTTATGCAATAAGAATCATTATATTTATGATGCTAAAAACAATGCTAGAACACATACTATTGAGTAACATGTCCAAAGAACTGAAAATTCTAAATTATTTGTTAGGATGTTGGTAATCTGAGTAAGGAGTACCTATGGTGTGTCCAAGTGAGTGTCTAGTGTCCATGACACAATCAATTTTTTCTTCGCCAAGACAATGTCACAAAAACATTTTATTCAGCGTCTGGGAGATTGATATTTTAAAGCTGAAGTGGACCGAACTGATTGATCTCGCAAGAACTGAAAGTTGCTGGTAAGACTTCATCAGGTCAACCGCACAAAAGTATTAGTATTTACTGGATCATAGAAAAGTCATAATTTGTCCTCAACAGAGCTAATAATCAAATTTTCGTACTGGATATGAAACTAAAGAAAGTTACAAGCGAACCTTCTACCTTTTCATTAAAGAAATCGTTGCAGAAAGCTGTGTAAGTGTTGCATCGATTTCAAAATTGTAGATACGTTCATATGATTATTCAAATATATCATGATGAACTATCTATAAGAAACAAGGCACTGGGGCACGATCGTGCCTTCAAGGGCACACCATTGGGGAATACACCAGGGCATGCATTTTGAAAATGGCACGTCCTTTTACCGATGCAATATAGTTCATGCACACTCTTGAATTATACGAGGCATTCCTACTTAATCTGAATTCTCAAGATTATGCAAAGTATGGGACCAAGAGAAATTACTGTCATAGCGGGGTTATTTACTTTATCGATAAAATAATATTTCTTAGTTTAGAGAGATAATCATGTTTATAGAAGCCCAAGAGACTCCAAAAAAGAAGCGATGTAATCGTCAAA